>JARHVA010003357.1:1852500-2030671 GCA_037957365.1 Torreya grandis
GTCCTACCTTCACATAAATTTCCCCTGTTCTTTAGGACCCCTTACAGAGGCATTAGTCTATTGTGAAGATTGGGTACTTTTGTAAGAATGTAGGTCACACTAGATAGTATATAATAGTGAGACCTCCTACCCTAATCTATTGGCCTAACACACTCTAATAGACCTCTACTCTATTATGAGGCCAATTTTTAATAGATAAGGATATGTTCCAAATAAAGATCACATCTTTTGGTGTGATTAAGAAATTTTTAATATTATATTTTTCCTTTTAATCATTACCTTTTGTTTTTTTTATGAAATGGTGTTTAAATTTTAATGGATTTTTCTATTCCTCCTCCACATAAATTGAAAAAAATAATCATTATTGAGATAGGTGATGATCACAAGGGATATTATACATGGTCACTAGAGAAAAGTGAAAAAAGATAATGACATAAAGGAGTTATAAGACATACCCACAAGTGAGTGTGAAAGATCATAATTGACCTATGTGTGCCTCAACTACAGGGAAGTAAAAAGGGGAAATAGGGATTGTATAACATCCATTTATGTCATGAGATATACAATGATGGGTATACTTGTAACTAATCATAAGGGTATAAGGTATTATTATGAAAGTGGCATGGGCAATACTCTAATGTCTAAGTCACTAAGAAGTTTTGATATCTTAAAAAATAACTAACACAAGTATTTATGAAGTAGTGATCATCCCAAAATGAGGGGGAATGAAAATAAGTAGTGAAATTATCATCAATAAATATAGGTAAAATAAAAGAAGACCTGAAGGTGTTACCCAAGTTCAAATATTAAAACAAAGGTTGAATTTAAGTGAGATGAATGAAGAAATAACATAAATAAGATGTCATAAATGAAGACAAGTATCAAAAATGGAAGAGAACCATGAAAGTAAGATATAAATAACAAGGAATCATCAATGTGCATAATGAAACTTAAATATCAAATCCATTTAGATGATAATATGAATAATAATATAGTATGTCACACAAATATGTGCTCACAAATACTGATATTTATCTCTATATACATCATAATAACACCTAATAAATCCTACTATATTTAAAATATAGCTTTGATCATGGTCTCATCTATCGATGCAAAGAGTCAATCAAGGATTTCCTAACACATAAGATCTATAAAAATTGTAGAAGGATGAGATGAATAAGGAGGAGGATTAGGTGCCTCCTATGAAGGATAATAAATGTGAGGAATTTTCATTGGGGTACAGATGATATCCTTTGATTTATGAGAATGTGTGGACTTAGTAAAAGGTAATGTCTTTGTTTGAAAATGATCCTAATAATACTTCTCTAAAAGTGAAGGTGTAAATTGTGGAAAATAATAGAAAAGCTATTGGAGTAATCTACATACATCTATATGGTATGTATCACACTAATGCCAAAGGTAATAAAATTACCTATCCAAGGGAATATATTAAAGAGATATATTAGAAGGTGGTAAGATCTTATCATTGGAGGGTTGTGTTGCTTTAGGATGAAGTGGATAAATATACCATCAAAGTTGTTAGTGTTGTGTTGAAGTATGTGTAGTCACGCCATGACAAAAACAAGTGTACTTAGGAGTAGATCTAAGGAAATATAATATTTATGGTAGGAATAAAGTTTGATGTTTAATGATATGATAATAATATTTGTTATGCTTGAAAATATTTGGTCTAATGACTAGCTATCTTGTGAAATTCATAATATGTCTCATCTTCCCATCATCTAAGTGGAGAATCAAACATCAACATGGGTAAGACCTCATCAAATGGAGCATCCTGGTCCATGCATATATGAGTAAGATATCAAGTAAGTGTTATAGCTATAAGAGATAGCCACAGTGAAGGTCTAAGTAATGTGGTTGGTATCTCAAGAGGAAGGCTATTCAAATAATTATAAATTCTAGTAAACTGGTATGGTACTATCATGGAAGGATCTAGTAACATACTCCTAAGAGGATCAGAGGTGACTATAGTAGAGTGGGAAGAAGCTGGTACCTTTTCCATCATAGATCTATGGTCATCAATGAAATAAGAAATAACATCAAATGTAGTAGAAGGAGAAGAAACTACATATAATAAATGAATACTATGTACATGTAAAGTAGACTCATAAGAATATTGTAAAGAAGATCGATAGTGAACAATTTATACCTCCTTGGCTTGAACATAATTATCTAGGAATGGGTCATCTAGAGAATAGCCATCATCATAATCAAATGTATAGAGGTCAATTTAGAAGGCATTTATTACTTTATTAGTCGAAGAAGAATGAGGAATTGATTATTTTGACCTGATTATTGAAGTGGGAATTTATTTAATTAACTTCTAATGATATTGAGGTCTCAAATAAGGGGGTTAACTAGAAATAATGATATAAGTTGGATCTAAATATTTTATTTTGAGGTTAATGTCATGAGGTTCATCATTATATGAATCTATGAAGTTAAATTATATGTTTCCCACAAGCTTGGTGTGTTTATTATAACCACAGTTGGAGTTGATAGGATAATTAAAGTGTTAAGATTGGAAAAATAGGATACTAGGTAAAGGTATAAGGGTGGTTACTTTAAAAACATTACATTCTTGGAATTTTTCAAAATTACAAAGGCTAGTATCACTTTGAATATTATATATAACACTATTTTGGGGAGGTTTGACACACTGACATGTAGAAGAAACAATATCTTGGACTAAGTAAAATATTATATGATAATGAAAAATTTAAGATAATGATTTTGAATCTAACTATGATGGGAGGAACCATGATGGGAATCCAAATGTAGCCAAGGGGAGGAATTTTTATTCGATCATATCCTTGACATGTACTTTAGGTAGATTTGACATTGTATTTAGAGTATCCAATAGTCTTAATAAAATCAAGAGAAGCAACACACGTGCTTGATATTTAATCAATAAAATCACACTTGACTTAGATGTCAATCATTTGACACTAATGAATAAAGGAGGATCATTTACATGAAGTAACATTTTTTTATGGAATCATAGAAGTAATAGGAAACTAAAGTGAAAGAGAAGAATCCAAAGTTTCATTAAATTGTATGGAATTTTATTTATACTTGGAACCAAGGTTGATTCATGCCCTATAAGTGGAGGTTTAGGAATATTCATTACAAATAGAAGTTACATTGAGTGATTAAAATTAAGGGGGGAGTCCTCATGAGTTCAAGAAAAATAATTTGAGAAGGGAAGTGAGAAAGTTATACCATGGGTTCTCATTCATAATATACTGAAGGCATTATACAAGACTAAGATAAAATTGTGTAATATTGAAGTTATTCAATAGATGGAGTAGATGAAGTATATTCAAATTAAGCTAAATTATACTAATTTGATTTGGTTGATGGAGTTTGACTACATGGATCAGACTACATCACTTTGTTTGATGTAGTTTTTAGTGAAGGGGAATAACAAACTACATGTATTGAGTTGGTCAATATAGTAACAAAATAAATAGGAATAAAAACAAATAACATTGAGTTGGCTGATTTAGTTTGTTTAAATTTAAGAATAATATATCGTATCGATCTAGTTAATTTGATAATAATAAAATAAGGAATACAAATAGGATGCATTGAGTTGCTCATTGTAGTTTGTTTAATTTTATCTGATTATATCAGGCTATCCATAGAAACGATAGAGGGATGAAATCTAATAGCTTATATCAAGCTAGTCAATTTAGTTCAAAGATTATTATCAAATGGTATAGAAGTGGTCAATATAATCTAAATTGTTAGGAGTGAATGTGACTATATTGAGTTAGTTGATACAGTCACATGATATGAGTTAGTATGGACTTCTGTATGCTCAACATCAGTAAAATGAGATGGATATGCATCTTGAACAATTTTATAAGTGATAAACTTGTTGTAAGTAGAATGTGGATACAAATAAATGTAAGATACTACATGACTCATGTTGTTCATGTTGACCACAATTTAATTATTGGTTAAGAAATGAGGATCAATTGAGGTTTTGACAACATTAGAATAAAGGTGTTGAGTATTAGAAGTCTAATAATCTATAAGTGGGTATTTATATATGGCAAGGTGAGCATTATCTTGATTGAGAGAATCATGATTATGTTTGGATTCATGGGATTTGGCTACCTTATCATATGATTTTTGACATTTGTAAATCATAATTTTGTGATGGAATTTGGGACCAAGGAGAAATTCAAGGGTGAAGTTCCTAAGTTGCCTACATGTTTCATGAAAATGTACCCAATTTGCATGATACTAAATTTTTTTTTATGGATCATACCAATTTTTGATAAGGTAAGTAGGGTCAAGTTCTTTTGTTGAAGGTTTAGGGATACATTTTTGTATTTTTTCTATGAAAAGATGTTTTTGAATGTCAACATTGTTTACATATGATGATGAAGAGGGAGGAGGCTAGGAGGGAATTTCTATGAAAGTTTGGGAAAGAGTTACCTCATTATATCCATTGGGAATGATAACATGTGATTCATAAGTATCTATAACACCATCATTATTAGCATGCTTATTTTTAGATCTCATAAGCATACAAGTTCTTAAGGTAGGTTGGAAGGCTCAAACTATATTATGAGGAAATTAGCATTTAGCTTGATCAAGGGCTTCTTTTAAAGATTTTAGAGAGAGAGTACTAACTTTATATTGGAGTTTAGAATAAATACAATTAGTAAATAAATTGAAGAGGTTATTCTCTGACATGTTATGTTTGGATTTGTTAGATAAGGCTTTCTAATGCTTAATGAAAGTTTGGATAGTTTCACATTTTGCCTATTTACAGTTAATAAAATGGGATTAATTATTTTCGTGAAGATCATTGGTTTGAAATTCTTAAACCAATGCATTAAATAGATATTCTAATATAAAGATAGTATTAGAATTAAGTTGATTGTACCAATCTAGACCATCACCTGAAAAGGTTTTGGCTCGAAGTTTGGTAGAAAAAAATTATTTAGCTTAATGTAGTATTTGTAAAGGTCACCAATAACTTTAAAATGTAAGTAAAGATAAGTAGATACATTATAGTTGATATTAGGAGTGATACCACCTATATATATATATATGTTTTTTTAATTTAAAGAATTAAGTATTCATTTTAAATATGTTTGATGACTTTATTAAGAAGTGGGGGTTGAGGAATAAAATTACCTTGTGCATCTCTAGGGGTGATGGGAGGCCATTTGGGTTTTGCACTCCCCATTGAGGTTGTTGAGGATGAGTTTTTAATTGAAACAATTGATTTTACATTTGAATTATTTGATTAACATTTTTATTTTTAAAGGTATCCATTTGATTCATTTTTTGAAACAAGACTTGATTAGTAATTTGAGTTTTTTGACTAGTAGAGGGAGCTTGAGATGCACTAGTGGTGGTATTGGTATGAGTATTTATATGAATGGTTTGAGTAGGACCACTAGAGGAAAGTATCACCATTTTAGTGGCTATAGTAGGCTTGGTGGAAGAGAAAGAATATGATAACTCATGTATTGACTTTCCTTAAATCCTATAGAAATGGTATGTGTAGGTGAAATGGGACATCCAATGCGGGGTCCCATCATGAGGTTATAAAGAACCATAGGATCCTTCCCTAATGTTGAGGGTTTTCATTAATAAATAGGATCATTTTGAAAATAAACTCAAGGTCACTCTCATTCTCAATAATAGGCATGTATGGAGGAAAGTTAAAAGGATCAAGAGATTGAGTAACATGGATTAAATTGTAATATGTTGTTCTAGTAGTAACACAAATATTAATTTTATTTTTGTTTTCTATAATATTAAAATGAGATTTGGGAGATTTATGGGAGTTATTAAAATCCATCATATCATGATGTGTTCTCTATTCAAAATCATCAAAGATATACTACATGATGTAAGGTTGGAGTGGAAATTGAATTAGGTTAGCCAAGGAGAATAAAATATTGAAAAAATAATTATATCAAATAGTTCAATAAAGTATAATAGTTAAAACTATATCAAACTGTTTGATTTAGTTTTTTAACTAAAATTTTTAGATACACAATATATTAATCAATGTGATGTAATCTGGTGGAAAATTTAGGATATAATCTATAAGTGAACTACATTTAACTATTCAATTGATTTACATAGATGGGAGATATCTAATAAAATTTATCAATTTGGTCAATATAGTTTATTCTAAGAGGATTGAAAATAATAGAAAACAAACTAGGTTTAGATATTTGACGTAGTGTATAAGATAAATGTTTGAGAAAGATAGGTTAAAACTGAATTGTATTGATATGTTCAATATAATTACAAAGGTAGTGGGATAAGATACATGAAAAATATACTATGTTGAGCTATTTGATACAACCATGGATGAAAACACATGACACTATAATGATCTATGTGATGCAATCTGAAAACATAGAATACCATATCAATCTAGTCGATACAATATGAAAACATAGGTAACTATATCTGATGTACTTATAACATAACACAAAATTATATCAACACTAGTTTATGAATTCTATGACATAAAATACAATAACAAGAATAAAATTGTAATATAATTATTTTTTATAACTATTTTTATGAAAATAAGATCAGGTAGATGTATTAAAGGATTTGTAGGCTCTCATAGATACTGGCTCATTCATTGGATAGTGTCAACTCAATGTATTAGATCACTAAATATGGAGGAAATACCATACCCATATCCCATTAACCATGGTATCAAGGGTAAACTATGATTAACTTCCTAATGCTAACCACTAACTAGTGCACTATGGAATCAAATAGATGGATGGCTTCTTAAAGTTTAAATAAAAAAGGAATCCTAGGCATTTTTGATATATTATGCAACACATAGAAACTTAAAGTTCATGTTAGGATATGTTATATGGATATGATTATTGGGGAAAGCCCCTCACACCATGATGTTTTCAAATAATAGATATGTTTTTTAAACAAAACAATATGTATCCCTTCACTATAGTAGCTAAGTAGTTTGAAAAATTCTAGAATATAGTTTCTAGGGAAAGCCAAAAATAAAAAATAAATTTAAAAAAACAATATCAAAAACTAATTTTTAGAATTCAATGAATTGAAATAAATAAGTGGTCCAATTGAAATGAAATGTGCGACTATATTTTGAAAGGAAAAGTTGATTTACCTTGCTTATGCTTGAAAAATAAAACAAATAAAATTGTATCAGTGTTTGTTGATGAAGTTGTACACATAGAACAAAACTATATCAATTAGATCTATATAGTATGTGTAAATTAGAATTACAAACAATGGTATATTACTAGATCAAATAGTCTGAATCAATTGATTAAAAATAAATATAATTATAGAACTAAGTCAAGTAAGTTGATATAATTTATCTAAAATAAAATTAAACACAAAACTAGATTAGACATATCGCTACAGTTGACTACAAATAATTTTAGATAGAAGGAAAAATATAAATACATAACTAAATTAGATATATTGATCTAGTTAACTATAAATAAATCTAAAAATTTAAAAAAATGTAAATATAGAACTATGTTAGGTAAATTGATATAGTTGACTAGAAAAGTGAATCAAAGAAAACTCTATATCCACTAGTTCGATATAGTTATATGGATATATGCTAAATAGATATAAATAGACTAGGTTGATATAATTATCTAGATAAGATAAAATATATATCTAGACATAAAACTACATTTCATTATCCGAAACAATTTATTATGAAATATATATAGATAAAACTATGTCACACTATTCAATATAATTTTCTATGGGTAAAAATTATGGATAAGATGTATCGATCTATTCCATATATCTCAATGACATACAAATGAAATATAATTAGATTGAGATTGTTCGATAAAATTCACTATAGAGGTGAAAGTAATGGTTAGCTTCACATCAAGTTCACCAAAATGTATGCAATGATCTAGGATTGAATTATAACTATCCTATCTAAGGATCTATAATCAAATAAAGTAAATCAAGTAGATCCCATTGATATGTAATGTAATAAGGCTATGACCAATGGATCCATTAAACCTAATAATGGGAGCAACTATAACACAATGTCAATAGAAAGGGTTCCAACGCCTCTAGGTAATCAACATTATGAAATATACCAAACTAGTATCTATTTACAAAGTAATCAAATATCACAATCAAGAAATTTAAGTAAACAGGAAGGGTTAGAAACATATTAAAATGGGTATAGAGCCATGGTAGGAAAATGGGGGCCTAGGCCATAAAAAAAGGATAAATGAAAAGTTTGAATAATCTTATAGCCACACTAAGTTTAAGTGTAGAGGTAATTCAAAAAAGGATATATATATTCAATAATAAATAATTATTCAAATTATATCTATAAAAAATAAAGAGCTAGGTTCATAATATACTTACCTTGAATAAGACCCGTCGAGCCTAAAAAATCCCCTTGGCCAATTGTGTTTTGAAAGAGATTTTTGTGGTTATAAGGATATCAATGTTTGAATCAATATCAAGGCTAAAAGGATTAATCCTATTGCATCCAAGACTTCTCAAGACAATCTTTTCCCTCAAATACAATATATAAGAAATAATTACTCCAAATGCAAACTTATGGTAGAAGTACAAACAATAACAATTAAAAATGAATGTTCCTATATATTGGATTAAAATGGAACTTGTATTTATAATGATCAATGATCCTAATCCATATTCAAAGTTAAATTATTCTATCAACTAGATAGATTTATTTCAAAGTGGGTTGCCTAACTTCTAACTATGTTGGCTAGGCTAACCTAGTTACAAAGTGCATGACATAATGTTTAGACTTCATTGATCTAATCGATGTAGCTGGGATGGGATGGATAATGTTTAAAACTACATTAAGTTAGGCTAACATAGTATGAAAATATAGGTCTTGATTAGTTAGAGGATGTAATATGGAAATATATATCTTAAGGGATCAAATGTGGAGAAGTTGGAATGGCTATAGGAATGATAGATAATCAATAATGTCTATTACAAAACACCATTAATATGCACACCCCTTTCCTAGTGCACCCTTTAAGGTGTATACTTAGGGAGATTGAAACTTGATAGGTTACTTCAAGAGAGAAATCACCAGTAAATGATGAATTTTAAAATATTATGTGTATATAGATCCTACCTTCTAATGACACATTTCTTGCTCTTCAGGACCCCAATGGAATTATTTGCTTAACTTCAAGGATTGGGTACTATTTTAAAAATATAGGTGGAACTAATAATATATATGAAACATCATAATCAACTATATTAGCTTACTAGACTCCAATGGACCTTAACTCTACATTATGCCAAATGTGGAGTTTGAGCTGCAATTAGAATAGGGGGTTCTATTGATATAAGCACATTTTTAGTGTGATTTGAATTTTAAAATATATTTTGAATTTTTAAATTTCATTTTGATTTTGAATTTTGACTTCTTAATGTTTTTTCTTTCTCTCTTTTCCTCCTCCATATGGATTCAAAATACCATCAATGGGTACTTAAGAATACTAACACAAGAGATCTTACACCTAACTACTATATAAAGAAACATAGAGACTAAGACACTTAAATATAATTAAACTTACACCTAAAAAAGAGTAAGATATTGAAACCAACCTTGGTTTGACTAATAAGAGGTGAAAAAATAGGGAAAATAGAAATGTACATGAAAATTATTGAGTTGAATCGATTGTAAAAAATGTATAAAGGGAGGATGATCAATGGTAGATACATTTCAGAATTTCATCATAAGAGAGGGGACGAAAGGATGAGAAACATGTAGGTAAAATATAATAGTTTTGCACAAGATAATATGATTGATTCTAAATTAAAAAACCTACTATTGACCATTGCCTTATCTTTCTAAGAAAACACCTAGATATGGTTGGGATTAGGATAAGGATATAGTAAGTAATATAGGTAAATGGGTGTTTGTGAGGAGGGATCAATTGTATTTACTGAGGTATTGCCATGTAAATAAAAATTAAAATAAAAAAGGAGCAAATATAAGGAGTAAGAGAGCCCAAATGAAAATGAGAATAGCGTGAATCAATGAAAAATCCAATAAACATCAAATAATAGTAAAGGAAAGAGCCATGAGGTAGAATAAAATGAGGACAAAACCCAGAGGAGAGATAAGTAGGAGGGATCCTAATGGCAAAAATAACAAGGATGAGAATTTATGAGGAGGGCCTATTTATATTCCCAAATGTATTAACATGTAACTCATAAATTGAAAAATCCAAGAGGTATAAAAATAAAGAGGTGATAAGATGTAAAAACCAAGGGTGTAGGATAAGGAGGAGGGATCTTGGATTTGATGCTAATATAAATGATAAGAAACTTGAAGGTGTATATAAATTAAGATAAGATAAAGCATACGAGAGCTAGAATAAGCATGCAAATAATGATAACATAAATTATGAAATATATGTCTAACTAAGTGTAGTAATGATAATAACATAAATTTATCATGGTATGTTCATAAAAATAGAGGATTTGCCTCAACAAATTTTTAAAGTTAAATTTGTTTGCCTTTGATGTGTGCAAGATTCCTGATTATTACTTTATTTTGAGTATAATATGTTGAGAATCAACAAAATGTCATGAGATGTCCTCCAAGTTGAGGAAGATGAAGATGGGCATTATAAGATTTACCTAAGTGTGAATTGAGGTCAAAAAGAAAATTTAAAAATGCCCAGAATTCTGAAATAAGAGAAGGGTGAGCACCATGATATGCTCCAAGGTGTGAAGTGTGAAAAGGATAGACATTTTAAGATACCCCAACATGTAAGGTATGTTGAGGGAATTAAAGATTGTGTTAAACATCAACCTTGAGATTGACATATTGATTACCTTTATTGTCATATTGTTTATGAATTTATCTCCCAAATGTAGCTTGGGAATATATGATACTTTATAGATATTTAGGAGTTTTTTGTATATTTTCTTGATGGTATCAACCTTGGTGATAACATTTTTATTTTTTGTTCTAATTTTGACTACATTAGCCCAATAAAAATAGTTTACATGGTATAAATTTTGTTGACATGTATTAGACAAGATAATATATTCAAAATTAGATAAGCTTGTATGAATTGTATGAAGGGCGATGTAGTTTGATTTATCTTAACTGTATCATGGATGAAACACTTATATTTTCCTGAGTCTAAACTATATTATATTTGATACAATTATAATTGTCTAAGTGTTTTTATTTATATTGACCTGACCAATATAGCTAAATTTTGATAAGTTTTCTAGACTATATCCTAGTTGATAAAATCATATTTGGTTAAAATTTTCTAAATTGTATTAACTTGGTTGACATAATCAATTTTTTTATAAGGTTATTTTTTTTTTTAGAGAGTGGTTTTGGATATAATATGAAATTTTATAATTTATCCATCTAAAATATTCTAGGGAAAGAAGAGTGGGAGGGTGAAAAATATGAAATCATCCTCACCATATCTTTAGTCAAAGTGACACTTTTTAGAAATAGGAAGATAATAATGGGGATCCTTGGCCATACTATAAGTGTAATAAGTGGGAAGATCATCATGAGGATCTTCAACCATTCTATAAGTATGAAAAATGGGAAGATCGCCATGAGGCTATATGACCATTCTATAAGTATAAAAAATGGGAAGATCATCATAAGGATATTTAACGATGTTATAAATGGGAATATAATGTATGAAATCTTTGGCCATGGTATAAGTGTCAAAAATGGGAAGATCATAAAGGAAATATTTGGAGATGGAAAATGGAATAATTGATTTTAGTCAAGAAAATTACATCACATGGGATTTATCTCAATGACATGCATGGAATGGATAAATGACAAACCCATGAAAATATAAATGGGTTGAGGCTCCCTAGAAAGACCCAAAGAGGGTACATCATTAAAAATGATTGTAGAAGTTAAGAACCTAGAAAATAATTAGGGTGAAAAGTTAAGAAAATAAAATGTGAAAAATGACCCAATACAAAAGTGGGGTAAAATTAATGTTAGTTTAAATAGAATGCAATGATGTGAAAATGATTCAATGAGAGAAGGGAATTTAGTAAGCAAGGGATCATTCAAAAAACCAATAATGCTATGAAGCTTAGAAAAAATACATGAAGATGACCCAACATAATGGTGGGATAATATTCACATCAAGTTCACCAGAATGTAATGTAGGGTGAATATAATCAATAATATAAATATAATTTAATATGGGAAAAGGAGAAGATCATACTAGATCCAACATACATATAATATGTTGCACTACAAATTGGGGTGGGGTTCAAATTAAGAGTTGTTTACAATAAAGGTGTCAAGGATATAATTAGGAATTCTATGCAAGGGATTGATGAGAAAATACTCACCTAGATTTGAGATGTTAAAGGGGTAATCTAAAGAGATAAAAATGCCATTATGTAATAACCATGAAGTATATAAATAAAGGTTATAATCAAGAGGTGTAAATAAAGGAAATAAATTATTAAAATATAACATTAAATAACAAGGGCATACTAATCTAAGAATGGAAGACAACAACATACAAATATAACACATAAAAAAAACACATATATTTCCACCAAAGTAAATAAATAAAGAGTATAGGGATATAGATACTTACCTTAGATTGACTTGTCAACACATCAGTCTCCCCCTTGGTTCAAGTGGCACTTGTTGATAGATGTTACATGAAGATCAAGATGTAAGAATGAAGACCTAAGTATATCTAGTTAGGGACTCTAAAGACTATGTGTACCTTTTTGGTTCAACTTCTCTTCATATGAACTTCAATGACCTTATGCAAACTAGACATGCAAGTATAATATCCTATACCCTAATTCCTCTTATTTTTACTAAGGGTTTATTTGAATGCATGAGCATATAATATTGGATATGTTTCTTATTAAAAAATATTTTTTTGAATGCTATAATTATGGATTGAATCCATAAATATCACATATCTCAAAAGCTAACAGACTCGACCTAACCAAGTCAATATAAATGAAAACAAGCTAAAAATAGTATTGTGTCAGCTAGGCTAAATTAATATGACCATTTATTGTAGAGAACACTATTTATCCATAACCAATATAGTAAGAAAATATAAGGAACATTGTAAAACTATTTTGGAAGGGCCAATTAGTAGGAAAGAGGCTTGAAAACATGAACAAGAGGAGGAAAATAGGGTAAAAACAATAGATGAAGGGTAAAATGAGAAGATGATAAATATATGAAGATATAACATATGATCATGGAAGAGTCTATCAAAATATCCTTGAGTTGTACCACCTTGATCTTGGTGCACTCTGTAGCATGTACACTCAAGGAGATTTATGCACTAATGAGTCCTATAATATAAATTATCAGTAAGTTAAATATATAAAGTGTGTTAAAATATAAAATTTGGAAGTATTCAAATATATTATAAGTCATATTATTAATAAAGTACATATAAAAAGTTGATGTAGATTATAATATTTAGATTCTATAGTGATGGATTCATAGTTCCTACACAATGATATGTATTTGTTCATATTTTTCATTTCTCATTGATGTTAGTAGTTCCTTGAATATAAATTTATATATACATTTATTTTATTTAAAATATTTTCATTATGTTTTAGGTATACACATTTTATATTTATAGACATAGTAGTGTGGATGCTTATTCTAGGGATTTTCACATTATTAATCAAGATGCTCACACAAACTATGAAGTGTACATGGTTTATTTTACTTTTTAGGTTACAAGAGATAGACTATGGAATAAATTAACCTCTTTCCTCCTTTTTAATTTCAAATTATTATCATCACTTGTATTTATTTTGAGAACTCTTACATGTATCTACTACATCATCTATTTCAAGTTCTATCAAGTACACATAATTGTTTTACTTTGATATGTATACACATACACATAAAAGTGGGGAATTATATAGGCACCTAGTTTTTTTCATGTGTATTTTTATATGTCAATTAGCATTGGTTTATGGTAATTTTTATGTTTTGATTATTAGTTCATATTAGCTCTTATTAGCACACTTTTCTTGTGTTTTAGTCCTTATTTGCTTCCCATGTTTTTTCTCTCTAAAATATCACTTTATATTTATATTAACCCATTAAAAATATCACCAATAAAATAAATATGACCATTTTTTCCATGGTACAACTTGGATGCTCTCAAAATGGCAAAAACATTATTTTTGTTGTTTTTAGGCCTTTGCCAGAAGTGTAGTAGTATGTTCTTGGTTGACCATAAGCATACCAATAGGATATTAGTTCATTATTATTTTAGATCCCTTTAAACCTTTTATTCCATTTATTTTGTCTTTGTGTCCCATTTCATTGGTTTTACTACCTTTTGTGTTTCATTACACACTCATATGGTCTTTATTTAAATTTGAGAATTGTGTGTGTGTAACCTAAATCTGGTCATGAACACTTTATCATGTTAGTTTTACCCATTTTTATATTTAATTAACTTGTCTACTTAATTAGTACATATTTTTCCACTTTACCCTATACTAAGCACAAGAGAGGACCTATTTTTATCTTAAGACCACCATATGTCACATATAAAAATGTTTAGATTTATAAAAACACCATTATTCATATGTATGCCTTAACCTAGATTCAAATTTAAGTAATTTTCCTTAAGGGACAATAATGCCTCATAGGGACAATAATGGTAAACCTTATTATCCCTATCCAACATTTATATCCTTATCTCACCAATGATTAGATTTTTTAATTAAAACCTCCCCTAGGTTGTTCTACATGATTTTAGAGTTCCTAACATGTGGTCATTTATTTTGAATTATGAAGGTGATAAACCCTAATGATGATATTAAGAATCCACTTGTAGTTGAGGGGCTAGGTAAAAAGACTAGGGGAGAATTAAAAATAAAGAGGATATCATTGATGAAGTGGATGAAAATAAAAATAAAAATAAAAATAATTCTAAATTTACCATAGAGGAGGATTTGGAATACTTGTAGGAGTGCCTATAATTTTTCCATTTTTTGATTCTTTATCTAGTCAAGCTAGGTTTTTTACAGGGCCTGAGTTGGTTCTGTAGGGAATTCTAGTGGCTCCTGGTGTGATCTCAGTCCTAGTTTGCCCTTATGGGTGGTTTCATGTCTATATTTAGAATTTATGTAATGGTGATGGGATACCTTAAAACCCATTTGTTTACCTTTATCTTAAAAAATAACTTTTGAATTACTATAAAAGAACACTCAAGTCACTTATTACTTCATTTGAAAATTTCAATTTAGAGGCTTATTTACACAAGTGCACATTGATAAAAAGTTACCTATTATTTATAACTCAAGTTATAAGAATCTCAAGTAGTCCTCAACCAAGTCACAAAAATATTTTATAAATCCTTAGTTAAGAATGATCAAGCATTCAATATGATTATAGATGCATTCATATAGTTAACAAAACACTATTACATAAAGAACTCTAAGTGGGATATTTACATTGGACTTGATTTACCTCCTTGGATTATTGGATATGTAGGCAACATTTGGTTATCATGGGGGTTATTGGGGTGATCTCAAATCAAAATACACTCCTCTTTTCATATTTTTAGGTCACTCAATCATTGTATGCCCTATTAGGGTTTACATTGTCAATAATTTATCCACAGGTATTCCAGACACTTCTAAAGGCAAAATCAATGTACAAAAACCTATTTTTAACTATCACAAGTGTTTTTACCTTAATTTCTAGTTTTATAAAAAAATAAATGGATAATAGTGGTAAAATTTCATGTCCCTATTCAATGTTCTTGTCCTTGCATGGACTTAGATCTATTTTCTAGTTCCTGCATTCTATCAGTCAACATAGTCAATTAGAAAGATCAAAAATTTAAGTTCATCTTTCATTTACATTATTTAGTTTAGTTTGTAATCAATTAATTTAATCTATTTTAGTCTTTTATGTCTACTATATTATTTATAAGTGCATTTACAACACTTTATTTATTATATTCTATTTATTAGAATCATGATTAATTATAAAAATTAATTCAATTCAAGATAAAATATTTAGTGAACCCATTTATTGATCAAATTTAGTCAAACCCTAAGTCTTCCTTAGGGTTCCAACCTTCTAGGATTTTTAAGATTTTTGTCCTAGGGTTTATGCAAAACTTTCCCTTTATTTCTAGTATTACAATTTCTCCTATTGTTTGCATTATATTTGCCATGGATGTCATGTTATTTTATTCATACACACTTTATGGAATTATTATAACCATACAAAGTGATAAAAACCATGAATATAACACTGATAATAACAATAATTTTGATCCTATTGCTGCAAAGGAGTTTGGTAAATACCTTGACACTCATCCTAATGATATTTAATATTTAATATTTGTGGCATGAAAAGGATAGTATAAACATGAACATGATACTACATCCCAAGAACCAAGTGATTCAATTGAATAAACTAATATAAATACTCCAACAAGTGTTTCCACTACTATTAATGAAATTTATATCCCATACACATCTTTGGGCTTGGGGGGAACACATGGTTTACAAAAAACTTATATACTTATGCATAAAAAAGTAATTCGTTCAAATCATTTGATATTTACACACACTATATCACATACATTGATTAATGCATAATCCCTCAAGTAGATAATTGCATTTCTACAAGCCAAGGCATTACAATTAGAGAAATGTATCCCAAAATCTAGCCAACCACTGGATTCTTAAGTTTTAATTCATAATCCTCTAGTACATAATATTACATCATACCATTTACCTATTGTATTTGTATGTCCTAAGCTTCCATTATATGAAGGTAATGGATATTCAAAACAACATCTAAAATATTTTCATGCAACATGTTTGGATTATGCCTTCAATGACAAATTATTAACCAAAATTTTCAATAAGATTAAAATATTATGATTTGGTTTTATGATCTACCTCCTCAATCTATGAAAGCATTAAATATAATAGCATTAAAAAACTTCACTATTAAAATTGGTGATAAACTTTATTATGCATAAATATCCAAGATTAAGCAAGGAAATAATGAACATATTAATGATGATGTGCTTCATTATAATACTATGCTTTAAAAAATGACTAACACATTGGTAGATAATGAGCTAGAAGACATTTTAAAATTACTTTTGCTTACACCATTAAGTGAGACAATTATCTTCAATAAATCTAGATTTTTTGAAGAGCTTTGTTATACTATAAGAGATAGATAAGTTATGCTTCTTACTTTGAATAAACTTGATTATACACCTACATCTACTTCAACATGTACAATAAAGTTTCAAATCAATCCATCTTATAAAGATAAGGAAATAAATACTAAAGTAAATGAAAATATAATAGTTAATGTTATTTCTCAACCTATTAACAAGATTTTTTTATCAAATCAAGAACCACAACCACCTTAGTAATTGTTACAAAAGTTTCTTGAATGAAATTTAATCACTTTTCATCCTCCATTTTAACTTTATATGAACAAACCATAAGGCAAATATTTTAGTAATAATGCATATCATGATTACCATAGATGAAATGGTTATTATACTAACAGATATTTCAAGCTCAAGCATCTTATTTAAGATCTTATTGATAATAATGTGATTGAGCTAGGTACTCCTATAGAGAAAAAACAAAATGAAAAGGTCAAATTAAATATTTTTAGTGAACCATTTCCTAATCATTATACAAATTAGGATACTTCAATAGTACACCATGCTTAAAATTCTTACCCACCTCATGAATCATATGATTATCACTTGAATGAAATTATGGGTACAATTACTCCAAACGTTAAATCACATCCTATGATTAATTTCAATGATAGTGAGATAATGGATGATGATTCTAATTTTAATGCTTTATGTATAATATCTCACATTTATTAACAATTTATTTAAAGTGTGTTAGTTGATTAAGGATAAATCAAAATTGATTGTACAATCACATTAGTTCATTCATTGGGTTACACACAAAATGATAAACAAGAAACTATTAAAACTATCAAGACATTCAATGGTAAGAAACAAACCACTTTAGGAGATATTGTGTAAGTTTTTCAAGTGGGATTGCTATACTATATACTGATTTCTTAGTTCTACCACAAAATGGGGTATTTGACATGATATTATCATGCCCATGATTTAAAAAGTTTCATGATGTAATTTCTATGGTACATAGATGCCTAAGTAATATTTTTGAAATAAAGTTATTAAAATTTTGGTAATCAAGTATGAGTACTCTATGAAATCTATGGCACCTCGTCATACCCATCCACCACCACAATTTAATGCTTAATCTACGAAAAATAATGCATGTTTACATTTATTACACCTAACCAAAAGGTTTATATTCAATCAATGCAGAAAGAGATGAAAATAGCTCAAAAACAAGTAATGCAAAAGTAATTTTATAATAAAAAGGTATCTACTTCTCAATAAGAACTTGTAATACCTTCTAAATTAGTTACTCATACAAATTAACATATGTCTCAAAATGCTAAATAATTGACATAACCTTCTACCAACCCTCATGATATTTTACATCATTCACTTAGACTTACTCCTCCTACACAAGATTACATGTTTAGTAATCTAGATAGTTTTATTACTAAATATGATACAAATTTTGATTCTAATATGTGCTCACCTAATACATTTCGCTCAAAGAAAGTAAGACATTTTCACTTAATAATTGATTGATTTTATTCTTAACTTTTGGACTATTGCATCTCATTCTTCAATTTGCTTGACTGTGTGATTTATTAATCAGTTCTTCCAAGCCTTGGAATCTTATTGTTTTGTTGGCATTTTAACCCTTCTATTTAATTTTTCCAAATATGAATAGCTTAAAATAATGATGAATGTTTTCTAAACATGTAATTTATTCATTTGATTTCACAGTCTACGCTAATACATTGTCACTATTCTTCTAGGATAAAATCACCCAACATAGGACATATTTTTGTACCATTATTATCCTACTTGATTGATCTTATATTTTTCTAGTTTTTACCCAAAAATTATAGTTTCAATACATAAAACCTTAAGTATTCAAATTTTTAGCTTTATCACTTATTTTTAGTATGAAAAGCACCATTTTGCATGGAAATTTTCTCTTTTTCAAAGTTATTTTGTTCATACATGTGACATATTTTGACAAGTGTATATTTGATAAAATGAGGATGTATAATTAGTTATTTGCATACATTTTCAACATACTATAGATCCTTCAATGCTATAATTCATTTTTGAATGGTGCATATTACTCATGTTTGGATAAACAATCCTTTTCTAGTGCATATATACCTTTGACACCTGTTAATTGTTAAATTTTTTCCAACTTCTTCTATTTTTGACACTTTGATTCATTTTAATTTCTAGTGTTGTTGATTTCAATATTGCAAAAAATATAAAAAAATCATATATTTAAAAATAAAAAACATTCAAAATATTAGAAAAGATCCAAAATTAGGATTTGAGCATGATTAATAATATACTTTACATATTTGTCATATGTTATTTATCTCTTAATTAATAGATAGCATATTATTTCTATATCACACATAAATTTCATTGGTATTCATGAGGTTGTGCAAGACATTCAAAATTTTCTAAGGACTACGATGATGGAATTTAATCTACCCATTATCCTTGCCAAGTTATAGGAATCTTACCCACAAGTGATAATATGCATGTGTTATCATTATATGATGACTATACTACTAAGATTTATACTATTTAAATATGTTAAGCTAACATTTTTATCTTACATAGTGTACATGAATATATTATTTAATATGATATGATTGTCAGGAGAAGAAAAAACACCTACAACAATCAATATGCTCTGATACTAACTGTTAGGTGACCCCTTATCCAACGAAAGCACAATTGATTACTTTCTTATAAGCAATTAAACACGGAATTATACCAGAATGATAAAGTAACTAGAAACTTGAGATAGCAAAGAATTTGAGAGACAATACACACTCTTTGTATTAAATACTACTAGAAGAAAATACAATAAGGAAGATGCCACTTCTTCCTCCACCTCAAAGGCTTGCCACACCTCAAGACCTTCTTCCCTCTCTCTCTTGCTCAACACAAAACCAACTCAATAACAACTTGAGTTGCTATCCCTCCTTGAATGCTTCAGCTGATCTCCTTGACCTTGCTAGCTTCAATGCTTTTACTTGCCTTCTTGATAATTACAATACATGCCTCATGCGTCTTTAAATAGAATCCCATGGTTACAAAAATAGAAATATAACTACAATAATTAGACACGTAGCTCGTGACTATAATTAGTCATTTGACATGCAAACACTCGCTTCACTTAACTGACTGTTCGTGAACAGCAGTTTTGGAAATACACAGGCGACTGACATCAGTCTTTGCTTCCCTGGTGCTGCCAATGTCGGCCGACTGTCTGCCGTCACCGGTCTCCTTCTCCACTGTATCTGACCGACGTCGATTATATTGCCGATGCTGGTGCCTCTGGTTCTTCAGCATCCTTCCTTGTGTCTGCAAACAATTGAAGCTTTTAGCTCCACACCTTAACAATCTCCCACTTGGAGATAAATAGCTGCAACTTGTACCTATACCTATACACCATCTATTTTGTTCCTTAGGCTTTGTATCCCTCTTCAATGTCACTCTTGAAGACCAACCACCACGCAAACCTGTGATGCAATACCTGTATCTTATGCCACAAGAATTTTGCTGCTCCCAAATTCTCCATGACACACTTCTGAACCAACTCTACCCTTAGCTCAGAAAACTCCCTGTTTATGAAACCCTACAATAAGTAACACAATATAGTAATAAGATAATGTAGCTAATATTATCCAACCTGGTAAAGATAAAATACAATGGTCAAACCTCCATTGTTCTGCAGCCTACTCAAGACCATATACCATAGTCTTTTGTCTCATGTGTCCATCCACTCTCTTCTCTAAAATGGGAATCCATCCCTCTATCCTATGCTTTCTTCCAGCTGACAACTCTACCAACAAATACCTGTTTGGTTCTACTCAAGGACTCACACTCCTCATCCATGCCAAGCTCCCACTGTTTCTGGATTCTACCTGCATTGCTTCTTCCATCTTCCTAGTTCATGACTATCAATAAGCAATATAAAGAAGGTGAACAATGAATATGATGTTCACTTACCATTTTTGACCTCCACATGGGTGTTTGAGACTTATTAATTCACCCAACATCCATTCTAGTGACCGATCTAGGCCATCTCCCAGTCTGCTCTCGATCGATGTCAGTTCCCTGCACTGACCCTGACTACTGACGTCATTTCCCTGGCTAATGCCGGTGTCCCCCTGCCGACATCGGTCCTTATGACCAACGTCAGACTTCTCCAGCCCAACCTACCAACCCTGCTGGTCTGCACATGACCGGTGTCAGTATCTGGATGACTGACGTCGGTGCCAATTGACTGACATCAGTGTCTGTGTGTTCTTGTAAGTGATGAAATTTTCATATGCGAGCTCTTCTTGGATCAAACCTCTGTCCATGCTGCCCTGCTCAGATTTATTCAGCCCCTGTGACTGATCTCTGTCCTTCATCTCCTCCGTAAACACCAAGGCTTCTTTGTTCCTATCAAAAGCATCAAATTTTCTCTTTCTGCAATGAATTGTATCTATGCTTTCCAAATTTGAACACATACCTTTTGAATCAAGAACTTCCATTCCCTTCTTATTCATGTGACCAAGCCTATTAGGCCACATCTTCGAATCTACACTAGAAGTAGAATCAGTAATACAAGTAGGTAGATAAAGAGTACCTACTTTCTTACCTCTTGCTAGAACAAGTGCTCCCTTGGTAACCTTCCAAGAGTCCACTGTGAGGGTTATTGTGCATCCCTCATCTCCCAACCTTATAGAAATTAGACTCTGCTTCAGAATTGGAACATGCATGACCTCTTTCAACACCCATGTGTTGTCAATCTGCAATCTCAGCTGCACTTTCCCTTTGCCAACTATCTGACAAGGAGTACCATCCCCTAAATAGAGCACTCCAAAGTCTCCCTGTTCATACTCATAGAACAAATCTCTATTTGGGGATGCATGAAAAGATGAACCAAAATCCAAAATCCATGATCCTACCTGACTATCCAAAGAAAGCATGAGAGCATCCTGCATCACAATATTTGCATCCTTTGCTTCTTCCATACTTGCATATTGGTTCTCTTTATCTCTCAACCAACACTCCTTCGTATGTCCTTTCTTTCCACAAAACTAGCAGGTAATACCTTTGGAATCGGATCTCCTTCTCGACCTTGATTTCCCTTGCTCAACCTTCTCCCTTTGCCTTTCCCTGCTTTCTGCACTTAGAGCATTCCCTGATGATTCACCTGTGCTTCTCCTGTGTATTTCTTCATTCAAGATCACACTCACAACATCATCAACTTTTAAGATTTTAGAAGCAGATGCAGAATTACTTACTGCCATAACCAAACCGTCCCAACTTTCAGGCAAAGAACATAAAATCAGGAGAGCCTTTACCTCATCATCAAAAACAATATTGACTGAAGCTAGTTGGTTTACCAAACCATGGAAATCACTGAGATGAGTATGTACCGATTCACCTTCCTACATTTACAAAGTAAATAGCTGCTTCATAAGATATACCTTATTAGAAGCCGAGGGCTTTTTGTATAAATTCACCAAGGACTTTATCAACTCTTTCGTTGTCTTGCACTGTGATAAGCTGGAAATCACAGACGATGCAAGGCTCAACCTTATGGAACAAGAGCCTTCCGATCAAGAACACTCCATTCTTCATCCTTCATATCTGTGGGCTTGCATGCAACCCCACCCAATGGTAAGTACAGATCCTTTTGATACAGATAATCCTCAATTTGCATCCTCCAGTGTTGATAATTCTTTCCATTAAACTTCTCCATTCGTAGCTTACTTTCTTCTGCCATTGCTAAACTCCCACTCAATTAGAAAACCCTGTGAATGACCTGTAATCAAAAAATTAACCTGCTTCCTGCAAACCATAGCTCTGATACCACTTGTTAGGAGAAGAAAAAACACCTACAAAAATCAATATGCTCTGATACTAACTGTTAGGTGACCCCTTATCCAACAGAAGCACAATTGATTACTTTCTTATAAGCAATTAAACACGGAATTCTTCCAGAATGATAAAGTAACTAGAAACTTGAGATAGCAAAGAATTTGAGAGACAATACACACTCTTTGTATTAAATACTACTAGAAGAAAATACAATAAGGAAGATGCCACTTCTTCCTCCACCTCAAAGGCTTGCCACACCTCAAGACCTTCTTCCCTCTCTCTCTTGCTGAACACAAAACCAACTCAATAACAACCTGAGTTGCTATCCCTCCTTGAATGCTTCAGCTGATCTCCTTGACCTTGCTAGCTTCAATGCTTTTACTTGCCTTCTTGATAATTAAAATACATGCCTCATGGGTCTTTAAATAGAATCCCATGGTTACAAAAATAGAAATTTAACTACAATAATTAGACACGCAGCTTGTGACTATAATTAGTCATTTGACATGCAAACACTCGCTTCACTTAACTGACTGTTCGTCAACAACAGTTCTAGAAATACACAGGCAACCGACGTCGGTCCCTGCTTACCTGGTGCTGCCGACATCAGCTGACTGTCTACCGTTGCTAGTCTCCTTCTCCACTACATCTGACCGACGTCGGTCATATTGCCGACGCTGGTGCCTCTGGTTCTTCAACATCCTTCCTTGTGTCTGCAAACAATTGAAGCTTTTAGCTCCACACCTTAACAATGATCATATTACATGTACATTATATAGACTACCTTACTAATTATATGTTACATTGATGTTGTTTACTTGTACATAGTAACTTACTTCTTATTTTTATATTGTGTTTTTTCTTAGAGCTTATGTGCAAAAACTTGATTAGTGCATCTCTATGAAATTTTATGTATTGTATATGACATTTGAAATGCCCTTGATTTTGGCCTTTGGACCAATGTTATGCGACATTTGAACATGTCCCTTGTTTGTGATATTATTCATGTCTATCATGTGTACAATCTTCTATTTTGTGGCATTTGATCATGTACCTTATATGTGTCCCTTGGCCTTATTGTATGACATTTTAATCTTTGTGTTTTTTATGTGTGTACTTGTTGAGATTGTTGATTTTGATAAGTGTCATGATCCATAAAATGCACTTTTAACATTACATACTAATTCTAATTTATAATCCTATAAACTTCATTGATATATTTTATAGGCCTTACCTCATGATATATATACAAAATTCAAATCTTACTATGCTAATACACTTTTTACATATACCACAATTTTCAATGATGACATAATTAATAAAAATGTTTCAAGTCAAACTTTATTTTGAGATGAGTGACTTTTGAATATCAATTACCTCACCTCAAAAAGGGGAATTTTGGTAGGCTTCTCATGCATTAAGTAAGCCTTTATTAAATAGTAAAAATAAATTTTATCAAAAATATAATTGCAAAATGTTTCAAAATTTAGTTAGTGGAACATATTATGGAGGCATAGGCCATGAATATGAAATCATATTTCATCTATAAATTGAAAATTTACACAACTTTAAAGTTTCAAATATAATTTACAATGAGCATCTACATACAGTTTCAAATTATATAATTACAATGGGAGAATGATATAGTTTGATGCTACATTATTCAAACTCTATTTTACTAATTGTGGACATGGTAGAAGTATGGGTGTACTCCATTATCTTATGATCATGCATTTAAAGAGTAAATTTAAAATTGAATATACAAGCCATTTGCCTTAGTTGATTCAATTTACGTGGATAATGCATGACTTAGAGTTTACTACACACTCCAACATTATGTGTTTGGATCCATTTTAGATTTTAACCTATTTACATCTTGGGGTTACAAAGATAAATATAAGTAAATTGAGATTTTAGTGTCCATAAAATGGTGTTATTTATATTATAAAAGTGAAAATTAAAGTTGGGATTTGATCAACCCCATTTTTATCCAATGGTTTAGCTAAAGATCCATCCTCTCTAAGTATTTCATGAGAGTCATTAATTATCTAATGCTTTGAGGAAGCATTATATTCAAGTAAAGTCACAAAGAAATACATTGATTTTAAACATATAAGTTTATTCTTGTCAGACTCTCTCCAATTTTTATATTATCAAAAATTCAATAAAATTTCAAATTTAGAAAAGTTTATTTCAATTTTAAAATTATCAAATTTCAAACAATTTTAATTTTTTTAAACTGTAAGCTTTTCAAGATTTAGTTTTCAAAAGGAAAAAATTAACTACTTCATGTGTTTTTTAGGGTTTTCCAAAGCGTATGGTCTCTTGAAAAATTAAATTACTAGATCAAAGACAAAGCATGTCTTGCATAATAAGGTATAACTTTCCTTTAGCTTAGAAATTTCATTTCTTGACTAAAAGAGGGGAAATTGTAGTAATTTAAATTTGATCATGAATACTTTATCATGTCAGTTTTACCTCTTTTTATATTTAATTAACTTATCCACTCAATTAATAACTAATTTTATGCTTCACCCTATCCTAAGAATAATAGGCGACCTATTTTTATCTTAAGATCATCATTTGTTTCATATATAAATGCTCTAATTTTAAAAAAACGCCATTATGCATCTATATGCCTTAATCTAGATCCATATTTCAAAACTTTTCCCTAGGGCACAGGAATGCCCAATAGATAGAATAATGGTAAGTGTTATTGTCCCTATTAAACCCTCCATTAGGTAATAATCCATGATTTTAGGCTTTGTAGTGTGTGGTCATACCTTTTAAATTGATATAAAAGCAAACTTAAGTTACTTATTACCTCACTTGGAATTTTCAATTCAGAGGCCTACTTACACAAATGCATATTGAGAAAAATTTCCCTATTATTTCTATTTTAGGCTCTAATAAACTCAAGTATTCCTCAACCAAGTCACAAGATTTTTTTATGAAATCATAATTAAGAATTATCAAGTATTCAATCCAATTGTAAATGCCTTCATATTGTCAAAGAAGCATTATTGCACAAATCACTCTAGGTGGGAGAACTACATTGGGCTTAATTTCTCTCCTTAAAGTATTGGATATGTAGGAAATGTATAGTCATCATGGGGGTGATTTGGATACTCTCACCTAAAATACATTCATGTTTTTTATATTTTCAAGTAAATCAATCATTTCATGGTCTATTAGGGCTTACAACTTCAATAAGTTATCTGTAGGTCTTCTGCACACTTCTAAAGGCTAAATTAGTGCACAAAGACCTATTTTCAATTGTCACAAGTGACTTTACCTTCATTCATATTTTTTTTTAAATGATATAATTGGTAAACAAGGAAATTATTGTTAAATATTTTTATCCCTATTTAATATTTTTATCCTTATATGGCCTCAAATCCAACATCTAGGTAGATTTTAGGTTTGGTCCTACTTTCCAGTTTTTACATTCTCTCAGTCAACATAGTCAATTATATGGATCAAAAAACTAATTTAATGTTTAAATTTCATAGTTTAATATTGTTTGAAATAATTTTATTTCATATTTTCTATTCTTTTATGTCCAATCTACTATTTATAAGTACATTTACAACACCCTATTTATTCTATTTTATTTATCATAATTAGGGTTAATTATTAGAATTAATTTAATTCAAGATAAAATAATATACATAGGTGCATTGTGCATATATGAGGAGAAAAATATGAATTTAAAAACAATATTTTTCTAAAAAATTTGAGCATTAGGAAAAATTCTAAGAGTATAAATTGAAGTGCATGAGGTAGATTTCTATTCCAAGTCTTCAAATTTCATCATTCCCAATTATTCATATAGTGAAATATCATATAATGATTAAGGTTTGAATCATACATTTTCTTGTTGATATACATATAATTATAGTTTCTAAAATTTACAAGAATATTTTGACTAAGGTAGGCCTCCTAATTGACTACCCATTTTTAAAGGTTTTGCAAGGTTTGTGTGCTAGTTAGGGTTTCAAAGAAGGATAATAAATTTTGGAAGATGTATAATGAATTTTGACAAATTGAGTGAGATTTTAAGAGCCCAAGAATAAATGATCAGATTTTTAAATTTTATTTATAGGAAAGGACATAGTTTACAAGAGTGTACCAGTCTACATATGGCCATTACATGAGAGTAACATCTTAGTCCTAGTCAAAATTTCAAAGTTATTAGTTTATTTTGAAGTATTTGGGTTATGTTTGTAATGATTCTTGAACATGTTTCAACATGTTTCCAACATCAATCAACCTAAAATTTTGATACAATTTAGTATTGTTCTTATAACCCTTATCTTTATCATTTTTAATTATTATAGCACTTTCATTCACTAAAATTAGGTCTATTTTAACTATTTATTTGCGTGAAACTATTTTTATGAATTTCACATTATATATGGTTTAGTGTGATACATTATTGATGTAAAGGCACTTTACCATACTCAAAATAGTACCATTTTGACCTATTTAGGTTATATGCCTCTTTGAGGCAAATTATACCATTCATTAAGGACTTTAATTAGTTTTTATTATGATAAATTGGCCTTAATAGAATTGAATTGGTGTTATCCCTAATTAAACATCTGCATTGAGTTAGTGGTATTAATTATTGCTTGTTGATTAGAGCATGTAATTTGGTCATTATTAATATAACATTTAATGTCTAAGTGGTGCTATTATAGACCCTTAGTACATTTTAGGTAAATTAAATAATACTGATTTATTATGTATTAACAATGGTTGAAAACCCTTGTGAAATAATAAAACATATTTATATATTTACTATTCTTTAAAATATTCTTGGGATGGTTAGACACTTGGTTACAATGGTCACCTCCCCTCACATTTATTATAAATAGGTTTTTAACCCTATTGTAATTAAATTCAAATACTTGAATGTATTTCAGTGATATTATGATAAAGTGATGTTTGCATGTGGCAAATATCTTAGAAAGTTTTTATGAAGAAGATTGATAGAGAGGAAGTGAGAAGGAAAAATTCATGTATTAGGGTCAATAAGTTTATCATATATATGAATATCAACATTTATGGGGTTTTTACCTTTCAAAGTTTTCCCACATTATCTCTTTGTCATTGTGTACAATTTGATATTGGTTGTTCTCTTTACTATCATTCACATGTCTAGATCTAACATATCTTGTATATTGCATATTACGTCTTCTCATGGTTTCATAGCTATCTTGATATGTTGAGTGATTGATAATAATTCTAAAGAATTTAGACCCTATGTAAAGTAAAGTCAATTTTTTCCTTCAAGCCTAGGATGCCATTATATGTAGCTGTACAACCTTGGAAGGTATGTCTTTGTGGTTAAAATTATTATTTGATTTATTGGAACCTCCCAATATCAAAAATATAATTCAATCTAGAGCCTTTAAATATCATATGACACTTCAAAATTCATATCCAAGCAATATTTAACCAATCTAAAAGTTTAAAATACTCATGTGTATTTGTATGGCCCATGTATGACTTGGGCAAGCCAAAAAATTAGAAAAAATATTCTTATTGATCTGGCTATTATCAATCTATTATTTGTGGCTAAATGTCACTCATTTATGCTTATAAATCCCTAAAGCTATTAGTTGATTTTTTTTGGAAGTTCTAATCAACCTTAGCTACCATTAAATGACACAATATGGCATGTGAAGGAATAAATTATAATTTTTTTTGTTATGCCATTATATTTGGTCTTTCATTGGTCTAAGGGGTTAGATTAGGAGATTGAAGCATCCAAAAATAGTTGTAGAGCATAATAAGCCTATTAAAGCTATTTTGAAATTTATTTCTCTCCTATATGGCACACCTATACACCCTAGTGGAGTGAAAAAGTATTTTTCTGAGCCAAATATTTATTTTTGAAGTTTTAATTAGTTTTAACAAGCATATTTAAGAAGGTTTAAAAAATTTTAGTGCCTTAGGTGGCTTATATATTTCATTACACGTACTCAAATCTCCTCCCCTTCACTATGATCAACTACAAGCAACTATACAAGTAAGTAATAGTTTTTGGAAATATTTAAAAATATTTTATTTTATTGAAACTTCAAATTTCCATACAAGCCACTTAGGTCCCACATTAGGAAATAGTTGTTTAATCTAAAATCTAGAAATAGTAATTTTGATTTACTTTCTAAATTACATGCACATATTTTCATTTTATTTATATTTTTTATAAAAAAAATTAGATAAAAAATATATAAATATTTTTTTGTGCATATAAATTCTCAAATAGCCTTCTAGAAGGATTGGTGGCTTTCACTTTGTTAAAATATTATAAATAGGGTGGTCCAATGTTCAAAACCCCCTAAAAACAAATCTTTTAATATTTTTTGACTTAGTCAAGTTACTTTTTCAAAATTTAATTAATTTTGAATTCCATTTTTTGGTGTACATGCCATTTTTTTGTATAAACCCTTCTCTAGTTTTATTTTCTTTTATGACATTTGACCTAGTGAACTAGTTATCAAACATAGTTGTGTGACCAGTCGTTTACTAGTTTTAGGACATTCTAGATGCATTGGTGTGGTCTATTTTTTATTTTTAAGCATCCCATTATAGTTTTAACACTTTTTAATCATAGTGTTTAGATAGTTATTCTATGTACAATATTTGTGACACATAAATAAGTGTATTTTCCTTCAAAATTTTCACATTATTTAGGATATATTAAACAACTATTACTCATTTAAACTTATATTTATCATGACATGGAGAGCAAGGAAGGAGGAGGAAAATTAGTGGATTATCCTTAGCAATTTGAATTTTTATTTGAGTGAGAAAACTAGAATGTCTCTATGGACTCTAGTAAGAAGCTAGGTCATAATAATCTGAGTAGTAATGTATGCCCATAAGTCAATGATACCCCATGTGACATTCATCATAAGAATATCGTGGTAGATAAAGGACTAGAAGAGTCAAATTTTCCATAGATGTCAGATGACAAGCTTGAAAAAAACATGCAATAAATAAATCATGTTACCCCAAAGTTTCCCCACTATTTCAGGAAGATAAAGTGAAAGGAAAATCCTAATGGGCCACAAATAGTCGTACCTCCATATTTTCTCAATGGTGGAAAATAATGAGGTTTACATTATTGTGCCTGATATCATGGTGGAATTGGATGATGTGAAACTAGCTAAATCTATTTTGGCAAGGGTGACCAGATTCTAACTAAATATAGATTCCTTTCACAGCTAGACTAACTTAAAATGGAAACCCAAGGACACTTAGAGGTTGTCACTTTGTTTAGAGGGTTTTTCCTTGTTAATTTCTCTTTACTAGAAGACTACATTAAGGTCTTTCTAAAGGGCCTTGGTTCATGGGAAAAGTAAGCATGGATATCAAGAGGTGGAAGGTCAGTTTGAACCTTAGTAGTACTACTATAGATGATATCTCAATGTGGTTCCTTATCCTATAACTTCCTCTAGAATACTGGTACCCAAAATTTATTCTAGGAATTGTCATGGCTCTAGGTCAACCCATCACTATTGATCTAGTAACACTCTCTCATTAAAGGATGGTTATGGCTTGGGTTCACATCTTCCTACTAACAAATAAGTTAGTTATTTATAAGATCAAACTAAATTCAAAATATGGAGAATGGATGTAGTATATTGTGTATGAGAACAAAGTATCATTTACCTATGATGCAACATTCCTAGTCATATGCATAAATATTGTTCAAAGAAGAATTAGATACCTATTACTCCTAAACACACATTAACCCAAAAATTTACACCAAGGTCAAAATACAAATATGATCAATATTTAAATATCAAAACACTTAAATCTCACCAAGTGTTCCAATTCTAGGAGCCCTAGTAGGTATTTCTTATAAAAACTCTTTCACTTAATCTATTTTTAGATTCTAATCCTTAGGGTGACAAGGTCTCCCAACTAGTGGACCTCCTCAACCTCCTCTACCATCTAGACCCCCCACCCCTTGGCCCTCCCTTCCTACACATTTGGTAGTGGTCACCCCTAGGTGAGCTTCCCCTCTTTGAGGTGGTTTGGGCATTTTTGACCCCATAGCTGAGCCACTTCTCACCCCCTCAAAACTCAACCCCAAATTGAATCTATCTTCCCTTGAAAAGGTCCTTAGATATTCTTCCCCCCTTTTCCCCCTTTGTAGTCCCTAAAATTTTCCCCTGATCCCCCCTTTCACCCCAAATAGATCATCATTTAGGTTTAGATCAACCATTAAAACTTGGAACCTTCTCAGAGATAGCTCAAGCCTTACCTCACAAAACTCCACTTTTTATTGATTTGAATAGTGAAAATAGGTCACTATCTAAGGACACTTTGATATCTTCTCCTATGAAGATATTAAAGCCTCCAAAAGATAAGGGACAATGCTCTATGATTAAATCACCAACCTTGAATGCAATCTAGGAAGAGGGGTTCACCACAATCTCCAAGAATAGAAAAGGGAGGAAAAAAAACCAATATTGGAGTCATCCCAAAATGAGTGGGTGGATCACCCTGAATGGTCACCAAAAATATTGAAATAGCTAAAGAAATTAAAAAAGGTTCCCAACAAACCCTTAAATAACCTGAGATAAGAAATTAAAAATTTAACATCAAATGTTAGAGGGTTAAATAAACCAAAAAAGTAAAAGACCCTCTATAAAATTAGAAAGATAATTGACCCTATAGTTTTACTTATCCAAGAAACTAAAATGTCTAAAAGTGCATTAAGATTATGTGGTGATAAATTTTGGAGGAAAGCTTATGTATTTTCCTTGGATTTCAAAGGATCCTCGAGGGGTCTTGTGGCCTTTTGGAATCCAAAAAATCTTAAAGGAGTTCTACTTTGGAAGACCAGTGATCAGAGTTATATTATATTCATAGACTTAGATAGTAAAGAGGAATGGATCCTATACAATGTTTATGCCCTAAACTCAAAAAATGTTATAAATAGAATATGGGAAGGCCTCCTTTCCTTTAGGATGCCCTGTGAAAGATCTAACTGAATTGTAGTTGGTGACTTTAATATCCTACTTACTCCTAAAAAAGGGGGACTAATAGACCTCATGAAAAACATGATGGATTTTAATGATTTCATATCAAGAGCAGGGCATGTAGATGTGGATATAAATGGAAACCCATTCACTTGGTCCAATAGGAGGATGGGAGATAATCTGATTTAGGTCCACCTAGATAGAGACCTGATCCCCTTAAATTGGGACATCTAATCACCAATAGAATCTCCTCCCTACCTATAATTGGCTTTGACCACAACCCTCTAATTTTTGAAGGTGATTTTTTTTTGAAACCAAAGAACATTCCTTTTAGATTTGAAAGCATATGGCTCCACCACCCAAACTTGATCAAATATTTAAAGGAATGGTGGAAATAACCCTTCATAGGCATTGACATGTATATTCTAACCAAAAAACTAAATTTCCTCAAGATAAAGCTAAAAATATGGAACAAGGAAGTCTTTGGTGACATCTTCCTACAAAAAAGGGCATTGGAGGAGGAATTAATAGTAATTGAATAAAATTTATCTCTAAAAGGCAATAATGAATAGAAATACCAAATGGAAAAATAAATCTTATGCCAATTTCTTAATTTAAAGGCAAGGAAAGAGGCCTAGTGGTAATAAAAGTTTAGGTGCATTTGGCTGAAGGAAGGGGATAGAAACACCGAGTTCTTTCATCACTTAGTGACTAGAGATAGGAATGTGAACAAAATAATTCATATGCAAATGAAAAATGGAAATATTATCAAACAATATGAGGAGATATCTTATCACACAATAAATTTCTTTAAAAATATTCTCACATAAAAAGGCTCCCTTGATGGACAACTAGTGGACAACACTTTGAATAGCTTCAATAAGGTTGTTTTTGATTTTAATAATGAAACCATTACTAAAGCCCCATCAATTAAAGAGATAAAAAATGTTGTGTTTGGGGTGGAGGGATTCAAGGCACTAGGCCCTAATGGCTTTCCCCCCTTCTTCCAAAATTTTTGGGATATTGTTCACATTAAAGTTGAGGCAACAGTCAGGGAATTCTTCTAATTTATAACTATTCTTATATAAATAAACAATAAATTTTTGGTCCTTATTCCAAATAATCTATGAGTAAACAACCTAAAATATTTCTTTCCAATCAGCCTTTATAATACAACTTACAAAATTTTCTCACTTATCTTGGTGAAAATAATGCAACACCTCTCTGATAAAGTTATTAGGGAATAATAGGGGTGTTTGTGACTAGAATAAAAATAATAGATGGAATCATCTTAGTGCATGAATACATCCACTCCATCTCCAAATCCTCAAGATAAGGCATGTTTCTTAAGCTAGATACAAATGAAGCATATGATTGAATCTCCTAGAATTACTTAATGAAGATCCCTAAAAAATTGGGATTTAATCAGGACTCGAGGAAAATCATTTGGAACTACATAGCTACTCCAAAATTATCCATAATCCTAAATGGAGTCCCAAAAGTATTTTTATTAACATCTAGAGGAAAAAGATAAGGGTACCCCCTCTCCCCCTATCTCTTTATCATAGTGGTATAAACCTTGGGGAGAAGTCTGATGAAAGCCTATACATAAGGTCTAATCAAAGGCATCTTGGTAGTGATCAATAATAAACATATCACCCATAAATGATTTATAGATGATGTGATCATATTAGGAGAAGCTTTAGTGGAGGAAGATAAATAATTAAAATTTGTTCTAAAAAATATGAATCTATATCAAACTAGTGCATAAACTTTTGCAAGATTTCCCTTTTCTTCATCAACACTATAGTTATTCTAAAGAAAAGGATTGAAAGAGTTATAAAATAACACATGAGTCAATTATAAATAACATATTTAGGCATTCAACTATTTGATGGTAAAATGGAATTTGATCTCTAGAATTCTCTTAGCAATAGAATTTAGAGAAAACTTTCAGGGTGAAAAAGACACCTCATCACTCAAGCGAGTAAATTTTAATTACTCAAAGATTCGATTCAAATTATCCCAGTATACCTAATGTTAGTCTTCAATATACCCAAAAATATGGAAATAAAAATAGAACAAATTCAAAATAAGTTCTTATGGAGGGGCATTGAGGATCACTTTAGGTTTCACCTGGTCACTTGGGAAAAAGCCTATCTATCTAAAGTAAAAGGGGGACTAGGGCATATAAGCATTAAATCCACGAATAGGTCCCTAATATAAAAAATGGGATGGAATATTATGAATGAAGATAGAGAATGGGTCAGAATAATCAAGGCCAAATACCTATAAAGGTCTGAAAAATACTACTTTTTATGGGAAGAAGGCCTAACAGATGGTTCTGCATTTTGAAAAGGCATTAACAGTTGTAAGGACCTATTACTTAAATGAATTAAATGGTAAATTATATATGGGGAGAAAATATACATCTAAGAGGATGTTTGGATGTCCACCATCCCCATCTTTTCACAAGGTATTTGGGCTAACTTATATGCAGGATTCAAAGAAAGATGGGGTTCTAGAGTCAAAGATTATTGGGATGTGAATGAGGGTTTGAAGACTTATAAATTCCTCCCAATTAAATGATACATTTTTAAAGAATCACATGTGATTTAGAATCTTAATTCTTCCATTAGATAGGTTCACATCCCCATGTTCTCTAAAGATGATCATTTTTTATGGGTAGCCAAAGATAGTGGATGTACTTGGTCTCCTCAGGACATGCTACTAATCTAAATATGAAATATGAATGGAAATTTTGAAAATATTTATGGATAAAACACCTAACTCTTAAGGTAAATTTATTCTTTTTTTTTGTGGCTCAAGATAACATCTTAACTATGGATAATTTGGCAAAAAGAGGACTCATTGTCCCTAGCTACTGCCTGCTATGTAGGAAATTTGAGGACTTAATCTATCATTTATTTTTGATATTTTTGTTCATCTTGAGTCTATTTTATTGTATATTAAATAAATTCAATCTATCATGGGTTAAATTAGATAACATTCTTGATCTCATTAGGCAATGGAAACCTCATTGGAGTCTTCCATCCCTAGCCTTCTTGTGGAACCTTTCCCTCCTACACTAGTTTTAGAGTGTTTGTAAATCCCATAATGATAATATATTCTCAAACAAAAGACACTAGCCAAAAGAGGTCTTCTTCCATCTCTATCATGCCATCATTGAGAATTGGAGAGCCTTCCCTCCCATAAATATAAATCTAGGACTTGCCTCTACATAGTTGATTTTTAAAAATTAAGAGGTGGTATAGAAAATAAGGTCCCCTTCCAAAGACATAATATTTAAACATGTTAAGTGGAAGAATCCATTTGAAGACTGGGTTAAACTCAACTTTGATGGAGCCTCAAAAGGAAACCTGGGCCCTACAAGTAGGGGAGGAGTTATAAATAATTCAGAGGGAATGTTGATTACCAATTAGGCCCAATGGGAATACAAAAAAACCATGTAGCTGAATACAAGGTAACACTCTAAGGAATTCAACTTACCTCCAGCCTCAAGATGGAAATAATTATTATTGAAGGGGATTCTCTCAATATCCTCAATGTTCTAGAAGGAAAAATAACCCCCTCCCACATAATAAAATCCATAATTAATGATGATAAATAGAGCTTAAGGGAGATGGAAAACTATTCCATTATTCACAAATATCATGAAGGGAATAGGGTGGTAGATTTACTTGATAATATTGAAGTAGTTCTCCCTCTTTTAACTAACTATCACACTAGATGCCATGTCCCTAAAAGTGTCATATCATCCATTCAAAATGAACGTACCTCAATATAGGATGGTGAAATGGTAGTTACACATGTGAAATATACTTATTAAGTGAAGGATTTCAAAAATAATGACCTACCATCATTACAATGAAAGGATAATTAATTACAAAAGGTATGAGGAATCATGTGCTACAAGTCTTTTTCAAATTATTAGCTTTAAGCCTCACTAAGATTTGCTAAACTCCATCTTTGGCTCTCATGCTACTATTTAGATGGGTGGAGATAGAGACCTCCTTGAACCAAATTCTTGATCAAAATTTAAAATAATGAAGAAGATGTGGAAAAAGCTTTGTAGATAAAGCCTCATAGAATTTATGTTGAGGGTAAACAAACATGACATAGGCTTGACAAAAAAAATTGTCGCAGTATGGAACAAGAGGGTTATGAAGTTAAGAGGAGTCAAAATTTTGGTAATGGAGGAGATAATTAGAGAATCCATAGGAATGTCATGTGAAAAAACAAATACATATAAATACCAATCAAAAAAATATAAGATTCTATAGAGGTTTTTGTGAACTAATGAATTCATCAAGTTAGAAAAAAGGGGTTTCCTCACTCAAACCTTCCATGCTAATGGCCCAAAGTCTATCTATAAATAATGAAGTATATGACACTTGAAGGTAAGTAAACCCTAACCATTTCTCATCACTTTCTTTAGCTAAATCATTTTCAAGGTTACAAAATTATCCTTCTCTATTATCTCCTTAAATCCCTATAGAGCACTACTCTCGTGCAACAAATCAACAAAACTAATCCCATCCTATAATAAGGCTTTATATTGTTACAGATAAAACATGGTGAGGCCCTTTTGGGTAGGGAGGTTCTACTAGAGGGGTCCTCTACTAAGGAGGACTCCACTAAGGAAGACTACCTACCTCAGGGTCCCATCACCTGATAACTAGTGTTTCCCATTCTAGCCCCAATTCTAAAAATTTATTAGGAGACCCTCCCCTAAAAATATTTATTATTAAACCTAAACCACTCTTGTTGGATGAATGAACCTCAGGGGATGTGGCAGGGAAAGGAAAGACCCCGTGATAGAGGAGATCAAAACCAACAAAAAGTAGCTAGAAAAGTTTAATACTAATCTTTATAAGGTCGATATGCATCTAGAAGGCCTTATATAGGATTAGAATTCAATGAACAAAGATGCTGATAAAATGATCCAATATTTCACTCATATTGCTAAGATAGAAAGGATCCATCTGAAGTAACACATTATGGATATATAGACATCTTCTCCTAATATCCACCTTATAACCCCCACCAAGAAGACCTTGATGAAGGAACAGATGCAGAAGAGACCTAAAATGATCCTACCTAGGGAGGATGCAAATGGGATAAAAAATGAACTAGGATATAATTATAAATATCAAACATGGCATGTAGGAGAAGGTAACTTAGGATGTGAAGGAACCTATAGATGGATCCCCCCTCCTGAAATAGTTTATTATTTATTTTTTTATTGTTTTAGCTTTTGCATGGATAGTTATTAATATTGTTACTATTTTTGTCTTTCAATTTATGGAGCTTGCTAAATTATTATGTAATTTTTAACTATGGTTCTTGGTCCCTATAAAATTAGTTTATTTACCTTATCAAATAAAAAAATTAAAGTTAAAATTTACGTTAAAAAATGTTAAAATTTAAGAATTATGTTATGTTATACTATCATTCTTAAAGGGAAGTTATGGATTCACTAAAATTTGTATTAGATACATCTCAAATGCTTAATGAATAAAATTTTAATATATGGAAAATATATATTAAAGTAAAATTAATGGCCCAAAATATGTGTAACATTGTCATCGAGATTGAAAAAGCCCCATCAAGATGACATGTAATACCTAAAATTTCAAATGTGTTTCAAAATAAATTCCAAAAGTCCATGTTGATTATCTTGTAGAGTATTAAGGATCAATTCCTATTCCATATCAACAATCAAAAGTCTCATAATGATGCCTAAAAAATCATTGAGTCTATGTATGAGGGCACTCATCTCTCTAAGATTATTAAGGTTGATTCTTGAATCGCTTACTACACCAATGAGAGGTGATGAAAATGTTAACTTTTATGCTAAAATTAAGAATATTAAAGTTCAAATAAATATATGTAACTATAATCTAATTCAAGATCAATTATTATATTTCATTATTCAACTTAATATTTAAGAAAAAATTAATAATTTTATTTCAATTTTGAACTCTAAATACTAAATAGAGCAAGATATCCTACACCTCGCTACTCCATCTACTCTTATGATTCAATAAGATCAAGTGATGTCTACTTTTTATTGTAAGGAGAATGCCACTCATGCACTTATTAATCTAAAAATTATTTCTCAGAATAATAGAAACCAAAAATCTAACCCTAATTCTACTAATGGCAAAAATAAGAAAAAGAAATATGATAATAAGAATCATAAACCTAAGCTTAATGAGAATTGTAATCTGTGTGGTAAATTTGATTAGAGAAGAGCAAATTATTATAAATATTATAGATTTAACAATAAATCTTCTAAAAATAACAAAGCGAACAAATCTAATCAAAACTATTAAAAGAACCACAATCAAAACAAATAATCAAGAACATAATTCTAATGTTATTACTTTATATGTTTCCTTGTTTACTTCTAATGAGAATTAATGGATTTTAAATAGTAGTGCATCACACCATATGACTTGATTATCTAACATTTTATCTAATACTAGATGCATTTTTGAAAATATTTACTTAGGAGATAATTCATTCTTAGAATTAACTAAGCAAATAAAGGAAAAAATTGTAAAATTTATTATTAATGATGTTTTCTATGTAACTAAGCTTAAAATAATTTGTTATCTTTGTCTCAACTTATGAATGATAACTTCATTGTAACTTTGTTTAAATATAACTAGTCCATGAAAAATCAATCTAGTTCTCTGATTATTGAAGGCATTCAAAGGAATGGTTTATATATTTTCTCTACTTCTTCTACATATTGTCTTATATTTCATAGTAATAATACATCTCAATTATGGAATGAAGATTAGGGCATGTTAATTTTATAAGTTTACATGATATGTCTTCTCACAATCTTATTTTTGGTCTTTCTTCTATCTCTTCTCATCGTAAAATTTATGAAGGTTGTTTACTTGGTCAACAACATACTAATTTATTTCACAAGAATTATGATACGAATTCCTCTCATCCTTTAGAGTTAATTCATAGTGATATAATAAGACCTCTTGAAGTTGAATATTTTAATTTTTATTTGTATGCTATTAATTTTATATATAATTATACTAACATGATCTAGTCATATTTCATTGAAATGAAAATTTAAGTGTTGTCTAAATTTAAGGAATTTAAATATATTATTGAAAATGATTCTAGTTTTTTAATTAATAGGTTAAGATATGATAATGGTGGTGAATATATTAGTAAAGAGTTTGATTCTTTTTTCATTATTTATGGTACTCAAAGGAAAATAACAACTCTATATTTCCCTTAGCAAAATGGTATTATTGAAAAGAAAAACTACACCATTATAGAAATAGATAAAATAATGTTTCATTCTAAATATGTTCCTAAGTTCTTATGGGTTGAATCTATGAATATTGTTGTACATATTATGAATAGAGTCCCTACTAAAGCTTTGAATATTTATAATCTTTTAAAAATGTGATCTAAAAAGAAACCTAATGTATCTCATCTTAGGATCTTTGGTAACCCTACTTCCATCTTTGTTACTAAAGTAAAAAGAAAGAAGCTTGATCCTACCTTCTATTTTTGCATTTTCATAGGTCATGAAATTAATATTAAAGGATTAAGATTATATGATCCATATAAACTTTAGATCATTCAGAATATGAATGTTATTATTCTCAATTTTTTTTGTGAGCCCTTTGTGGAACCTCTTCAATGTTCTTCTTTTGATGAACTTGTCTTTCCTATTTCTCCTTAAGAAGAAATAAATGCCTTGGAGGAAGTTGATCCATTTTTAGATAACTTAGAGTGTGAGGAAACCCTTAATTTTAATTTTCATCCTAAAATAACTAAATAGATAAAACCCCTAATCTAGTATTCTAATGTTGATAACCTTAATAATTTAACTAGAAGTCAATATTCTTATTATGATTTAATGACTATGTATGAATATAAACCTTAATATTTTGAGGAATCGATTAAATATGATACATGAAAAGTTGTTATACAAATTGAGTATAATGCTTTAATTAAAAATTAGACTTGGGATCTTATCCCACCTCTGTGTAAAAGGAAAACTATTGGTTTTAGGTGGTTTTATAAAATCAAATATAATTCAATTGGTACGATTGATAAGTTTAAATTAAGAGTATTTGTTCATGGGTTTAATTTAAACTTGGGATTGAATATGTTAAAACCTTTGCTCCTATAGCAAAAATGAGCAGTGTTTGACTACTCATTGCTCTTGTATTCCAAAATAATTTGATTATACAACAAATAAATGTTAAAAATACTTTTATAAATGGTGATTTAGAAGAGGAAATATATATGAATCATTCTAAAATTTTATTTAATCTTAAAAAAAAAACATTGTGTGTAATTTAAAGAAATATTTTTATGGTTTAAAATAAGCTCCTCAAGATTGGTATTCTAAAATCACTTATTATTTAAAAGAATTAGGTTTCTGTAACTACTATTCTAATAATTATTTTTTTGTTAAAGTTAAAAATAGTCATGTAATACTAACTATATTATATGTTGATGATCTTATAATTACTAGTGATTTAATTAGTTTAATTCATAAATATAAGGATAAACTAAGTCAAATATTTGAAATGACTAATTTAAGCATTTGACATTATTTTAAAGAATGACTATATTTCAAAATAAAAATTCAATTATTGTATCACAATATTAGTATGCAAATAATATTCTTGTTAAGTTTAATATGATTGATTATAAATCTACATATGCTCTTATTGAAGTTGATGTTAAACTTGATACAAAATCTACATGTGAAAAAGCTAACCCTACTCTTTATAGACAATTTGTTAGTATTTTTATTTATCTCACCATTACTAGGCTAGATATTTCATATGTTGTTGGTGTTGCTTCTAGATTAATGTAGGATTCATATTTGGATAATTGGAAATTAACTAAATCTATACTTCATTATATCAAAGGAACTATTAATGTTGGGTTTTTTATTCTTCCATTGACAAAGATAAATTATATGGTTATTGTGATGATGACCATGCTAGTGATACTATAGATCATAAATCTACTTCTAGATATGTATTTAAATTTAGTGTAGGTACTATCAATTAGAGTAGCAAAAATTAACCTATTATATCTATCTCTTATATAAAGTAGAGTACATAAGTGATTTATAAACTAATTAATAATCCATGAGGCTATAAAAGTTGTTAGGATAACTTCTTTTAGATGTTTCTCATAGTACCATCCTTCATTGTGATAATCAAAGTTGTATATCTCTAGAAAAAAGTCTAGTGCAACATCAATGAACTAAACACATTGAAATTCATGTGTATTTTATTTGAGATAAAGTCCTTAATGGTGATATTGATCTCTAATTATATCATATGGATGAATAGGTGGAAATATATATTCATAAAACCACTTGGTGATACTAAGTTTTGTTAGTTTCATGTTATGTTGGGCCTCTAAACATTTTAATTAAGGGGGAGTGTGAATAAAAATACCACTTCTTAATGTCCATGTGTTCCTTAATATTATTTATACTTAATATCATTGCAATGCATTGTAAACTTCATGTGGAGGTTATGTGATTTGAGTAAACTTTGTGTGGAAGTTTTACTTTTGTACCCCAATATATAAAATCATACTTTGTAATGGAGGTCCTTATGTTATTAAAGGTTCTAAATATGATTTATTCATTATTCATGAGAAATTGTGAGATGTAGTCTCATGATCATGCTAGCTTAAACTTATATTGAGTAGTTTATGGATTATAATTCCTTTTATTTTAAAAGGTGACTTTGGCATGATGAAAGTTTGTAAAACTTTCAAATTTGTACATATTATAATTCCTTTATTGAGGTAACTATGACATTTATCCCCACTTATCACTAAGGGGGAGTGTTAGAATATTTATTATCTAAGTGGTTATATTATAGACCCTTAGTATATTTTAATTAAATTAAATAATAATGATTTATTATTTATTAACACGGGTTGTAAAACTTCATGTAAATAAATAACAAAACATATTTGTTTATTTACTATTCTTTAAAATATTCTCAAGATGGTTGGACCCATTGATTATAATGATCACCTCCCCTCACATTTATTATAAATAGGGTTTTAACCCTATTGTATTAAAATTTGAAGACTTGAATGTATTTCAGTGATATTATGACAAAGTGATATTTGCATGTAGAAAATCTCTTGGAAAAGTTTTGTGAAAAATATTTATAGAGAGGAAGTGAGAAGGAGAAGGTTGTGTATTGGGGTTGATAAGTTTCTCATACTTATGAATATCAAAAGTTGTGGGTTTTTTAACTTTTGAGGTTTTCCCACATTATCTTTGTGTCACAATATACAAGTTGATAATGGTTTTGATTTTTACTATCATTCACATGTCTAGATACAACATATCTTGTACATTAAATATTACATGTCTTTTCAATTATTTGGATAATGGAAACCTATTGGCCCTTCATGGTCATTATTTCTTGTACTTAACCATAATTAATGACTAAATTAAATAGGGTTATTTTTACATGTGATCCTTTATTTTTTTGAAATGTAAGCATATTTACAAAATTCCAAATTGATATATCATTTATCATAACTTGAAATTACATATAAATTGACATGTATATTTTGAAGAAAAAGGTTTAGGTAAGCCACATGACAACATAAATAGATATTTTTAAATATATAATAGGAAATGAAATCATGCACACATCTAAAAATAATATAGATGAGGTAAATATGGAAGACTTCAATAAAATAATAAATAAATTAATACTCAACCTTATCCAATCTATATGGATAAGGAACATATTTGATGTAAGTTGGTTTTTGAATTGTGCCAACATGCTATCCAATATGGTAGACTCTGTATTTACTCTCTACAAGGACTAAGAGGACATGAAATGTGTAATAAAAGGGACATGAATTGGAAATATGAACCATAAATACATCATAATGGATGGTTTTATAGCCATTAGTTAAGGACAAATGAGGATTTATAAGATACTAGGTTTGGCGTTGTTTGAAGAGGGCAAAATCAACCTTCTTGCTTTGTACCATCCCTTGGAAGAGGATGAGACTAGTGAAACAATAGATATGGAGGTTGTTTCTAAGGGTAATGATGATGTGATTATGAATAGGAATGGTGATAATCTTGACTATGTGTAATAATCTAAATGATGATGCAAGTGGAACAAAGTTAATTAAGCCTTTTTGGTTGAGATTAGGATTGTGTAATTTTCCCAATCCACATATGCTACTTGATTTGAAAAAAATATATTCTATTTTATGTTTCATTTTGTATTCCTTATGGATAAAATATATGTGTTAAATTTATGTTTCATGTTATGCTCCTTATGTGTAAAACTAACTTTTTAATTATAATACATGTAACCATGGTTTTTATTGAAAGAATCTTCTAGAATGGAATGATTTTCAATTTGTGTTGTGTACTATATGGAATGGTTAGGTTTAGGTTATAAATATCACTTATAAGCTTATTATTTCATCCCATGTTTATATTTATCATGAAAAGTTACTCTAAGTGATTTTATTGTTTTTGCCATGCGTTTAAATTTTATCATTGGTTAAGTGTTTGGCATCTATGGTAGACTTCGGTTGACTATTAGTGAAGAATGATTGTGTGAGGACCTAGTTGGGTGATTGGATGCATTATTTTTAAAAATTATAGGATTTTTGTATTTATTTTTGAAATAAAGGCTAATTTCCTATAAAGTGTTGTCTGGTGTATGATGTTGCTCGAAAAACTAGTTCTTTGATTGAACTAATGTGATGATTGCAAGTGTGAGGACTTGATTTTTTTAATGAATATAGATCAAGGTTTGTGGTCTTTGATGTTACATGTCATTAAGATTAATGTTAAGATGTTTTGTGGTGATTGATGCACATTGTTAGGATAATTTTTTGTAATTTGTGTGGTGACCATGCTTGTTTGTTTGAAGATTATTATTGATAATATTTGATTGTGGAATTGATTTATAAGTTATTGTATTCATTCTTATGATAAATATATGATAGAGATAAGTTTATCGGTGTCTATATACTTACATATGGGAAAAAAATATTATTATTATTACATTTTCTAGGTGGAATATCATCTCTCCAATAGTTTGGGATTTGTTAATCATTCTTTTACTTTTAAGTTTATGACAATTTTTTTGGAAATGATCTTCATATTTTTTTATGGGTATAGGTACCTTACCTATTTATATTTTAAATAAATAAAATCATGCACAAACATGAATATACACACATTTATATCAATTCCATTCATTAAAAATTATTTTTACAACATAAGTTATCTCTAACCTCCTCTTCCACAATTTTTGTAGCTATAAGTTCTTTTTGAAATAACATGTGTCCATTGGGTTTCAATTTATAAGTGACTTCTACTTAGTTCATGAAAATTAATGCATTCTATGGGATCTAGATAAATATCTACATTAGACTTAAAACTACCTTATACTTTATCAAAATTTCAATATTATTGACATATAAATTATTATTTCCCTATTGGTTCCACTCCATTTTACACATCTACTCACAAAATCCTTCTATATAATCATATATAATCATGGATTTATGACTATTAGATCACCTATTCATATTGTTATGATTAAATGGTGACATTATTTTTGATTATGGAATAATAATGTGCTCTATCCTTATAAGATGCACCACATGAATAAATTCATATACATTCTCCTGATTAGAATTGTTGTGATTTTATTCAACTAGTTCTTCCATTAATATTGAAAGAATTTGAAGATCTTATAATATTAGAATTATCCTATATTCTCTTGATATTATATTATTGGACTTATAGTTTACAAAATACACTTCACTACAACCATTTCTATGGTAATATGTTGAGAAATATTATATGAACTTTATATTTATGTAAAATGTGGTTGATAATATAAATATCTTCTAATATGTGAAAAAGTACAAGGCCATAGTATATCTAACACACATACAATAAAATTTTGTTCCAAAAATTGATATGTGGATATAGAGAAGGGTCATGTATAATGAGGATCATAAGGATTACATTAGGATATCTATACAAGTAACTGAAAAACAAGTACCTACCTAGATCCAATATGTAAGAGGGGTGAGCATAAGAGAGATAATGCCATTAGGCAATGACCAAGAGGTATTTAATCTAATGGGTTTTAACCAAAATAAGGGATTAAACTAAGTGGTGTAAATAAGGGAAAAAAAACATGAAAATATAAAATACACTAGCAAGCATATGTTTTTTTTAACATGAAAGATAATCATATACCAATATAATACATATCCACCAAAGTAAATAAAGAAACAATATATGGTTATAAAGACTTACCTTGGATTGAATTTTTGGTTCATTAACTCCACCTTGGCTCAAGTGGAAATTTGTGAGAGTTTTTTTAGGTGAATCTCAAGATGGAAATAAGAAGATTTATGTATAATTATATGTGGACTCCAAAAACTAGTTGTACTTTACCAATTCAAGTTATCTTCAAAGACCTTGTGCAAAATTTCAATCTTCAAGTGTAAATTCCTAAACCCTAATTCATTTATTCTTACTAAGGTGGATTTAAATACACAATAAAATTAGATAGATTATCTTTTTTTTGAGAGACAATAAAGGGGATCTATATAAATATGACTAAAAACCCAAAAATCCACTACTCAAACTTAGCTAATGTGATTGACCAAACTAAAAAGGCATGAATAATGTTAGACAAACTTAATACTTCTTTGGCCTCATAAATGACATCAAACAAGGAGGGAAGATTAAATATTCAATTTAGTTGAAACATCAGATGAAAATACTTGAACATAAATAAGTGGAGAATAGAGGGATAAAAGGAACAAGAGGAGGCCAAATAATTAGATGATTATAAGATATGGATGAATGAAGATATATCAAATGATCATCAAAAAGCAAAATAAACTAAACCATGTCAATCTTGGTGCACTCTTTAGGATGTGACTCAAGAAGATTGATGTGCTAATGAGTCATGCCAAGAGAAATCATTAGTAAGTGAATAATGAGGTTATACATATGCCTCACCCAAAGCTCATCACATGTGACAATAATGTAATGTGGGATTGTGCCTTAGGAAAGAGAAAATAAAATGTAATAAATGAAAGAATTATAATAAATGTATGATAAATCTAAGAGAAATGAAATTAAATAAGTAGAAATAAGTACATTTACTTATTTAGATAGACTTAAAATGATAATATATAATGCCAAAATGGTGCTAATATGACTTTGGAAAGTCAAATATATAACATGTTGATGTAATTTGCCAAAGTAGTACTAGGATAGATATGGTAGGCCTTAAATATAAGAAAGTTTTTTATGTAAAATTATTCTATTAGTACTAAAAAATTCCTCGTGATGCTATAATTCTAGCATTTCTTTTGAAATACAAATATGAGAGATAAGTTTTTAATTTTTTAAAATTTGAATTTTTGATTTAAAAAACTATAAATAGGGGATAATTTTTATTCATTTAAAATTAATTTTTTTATATTTTTAAATTTTGAGAATTTCAACAACCATATATGGCATCAAGAAGGATAATGGCTATAGGATCAAGAATTGGACTATTATGTCCTTAGCCTATAACATGTATTAAGATATGTGTAGCCAAATTATGGCTGACATAAAATGTAAATAAGTCATTTGATCATCTATTTAGCTTATTACTAATGGTAGGTTTGGCCTAGGGTGTTTCTATGTCAATTTTACAATATATATATGAGGTAGTGGTTAGTATTTCAAAATCATGTTATGAATTTTATTGTTATTGTTAAGTTGTGGAGATCTCCCCCTGGAACGGGCTCATCACTTATTCATGTATGCTAATATTTTTTAACCATATTGTGATCTATTAATTTAATTATAATTTAAGTGTGGATTAATTTAATTAAAATTGGTATCAAATATTCAATTTGGGTAAAATTATGGTCAAAACCCTAGTTTTGAAAAAATGCATATATCTCACAAACCATTGTGAATTTTTATGAAATTATCTCATTGAGGTTATAGGATCATTCAACAAAGTTGAAATAAAAAATAGGATTTTTGATCATTTGGTAGTGAGTTACCATAGTCTTTTTTTTTTCATATATTTAATCTACAAGATGCATTTAAAATATTTTTTTCTAATTTATTTACATTTTTAGAGGGCTTAATTTTTTATTGGGGGTTAGTTATTTAATTTTTTGAATTTGAGGCTATAATAAGGATACAATTATTTGGTAAAAGTTAGGTCAAAGGTGAAAATAAATTTTGGATTGTGAATAATTTACATGGCTTAACCGTACACTAGTGGCCAAGGTACAGGTTTTGAAATTTTGGTAAAAGCTCCTAATAAAGATGAAATCGAGCCATAACTAGGAATCAATGAACTTTATATTCAAGGGTTTTCTTTGAAATATAATAAAGTGAGCCAAATTGAGTACATAGTGAAAAACATATAGTTTGATATGGCCAACAAAGGAGATATGGAAAACATCAAAGGAAAATTAAACATAATCAAAGGAGATATGAGAAACATCATGGGGGAATTGGAAAATATTGTGATGGCCTTATAGAATAATTAGTAAAAATATCCACCATTCACTAATGCCCAACCTATTGTCACTCAATTTTACACCCTTGGATAGTCAGTTTAGGCCTACTCTAATTGAGTGAAATAATGAGATTACCCCTAAACATGTGGGTTGTCTATATAGAGGGTGTAAACCTCTAGTTGAAATGGCCAACTCCCTAAATTTGTAATGATTATCCTTTTACTAACTAGGTGGTGTATAAAAAGGGGTAAACAACTATATAATTGAAATAAAAATAGAACAAATGGGTGATAAACAAGAAGATTTGATCCAATACTATCCTAAACTTGTACTTAAAAGAAAGAGAACTAGAATATAGTATATGCTTCAACAGAAAGTTTATAACATAAGTATTTCAACCTAGAGACTATGGTGAGTTTAAAAGATAAGGTGAGAGATTAAAAATACTGAGAAGACACTACTAAAAATATAAAACACTTATCTAAAATACCAAACTTTAATGTACTCCAATTGACCTACAAGAAGATAATGTATCCATACTTAGGTGCACATCTGGAAGACAAGATGCAAGGACATGCATTTTTCTCACTAGCATATATCAACAACTCATTCAACACATTGAAATATGAACCTAGAAAGATTTAAAATTTTTAAATCTATCTACCAAGTAAAAATGTGAGTAAAAAAAATAATAGGGATTCACCTACCCTTCTTGTGGATACCTTACCAGGCATAATTATAGCACTAATGTGTGTGTGTGTGTGTGTGTGTGTGTGTGTGTGTGTGAGAGAGAGAGAGAGAGAGAGAGAGAGAGAGAGAGAGAGAGAGAGAGAGAGAGAGAGAGAGAGAGAGAGAGAGAGAGAGAGAGAGAGAGAGAGAGAGAGAGAGAGAGAGAGAGAGAGAGAGAGAGAGAGAGAACCCATGCCAAAAATAAAATATTAAGGGGTTAAAAGAATGGAGAAATATTGACTAGATTTATAAGAGCTATGAAGAAGAATCTAAAGTCTTGAAGAGGTGTTACTTGATCTCTAAGTCTTTTGTAAACTACCCTCAAGTTAGAAAGAGTTAGTCCTTGAGGAGTTCATAAGCCTTCTTGAAAACTAATTTGATTCATTATAGAAATATTATGTCTACCTTGAAATTACATGAATATTCATGTAAAAAGTTATATTAACACCTCAATAGGGTATATGCATCATTATCTATTATTGAAAAAAGCTTTCTTGGAAGCAGGAGTTAGCTTAACTCATGAGGTGTAGTCTATCTTCCTGGGCAACAAAGAGATCATCTAATTCCTATTATAGATATTATAACTAACTAATATAAGCCTAAAATATTATATCACCATGTATTCAAGGATCTAAAGGATCCAATTCAAACCTTTAAATGTTTTCCATACTTCTTAAAAAGTCACTTCAATATTGGTTGTCTAGAGCTATTTGAAGTCTAGGCCTATTTTCATAAGTTAATTTATTTGAATGGACATGAAAACTAAAAGGATCCATGGATCAAGCCCTAATATAATGTTATGAGACCAAAAATAACTTCATCATATGAACAAGGCCTTCAAGGTATAATAAACATGTTATTCTTACCGATCTAGGTAGCTAGGTCTCTCCTTCCTAGTACACCTTAAATTGTCTTCTTTGTATAGACCTATAAGAATATTTTCATGATTATATGAAAGAATTTTATGACTTGGTAAGTTATGAAACATCCCATTATACATCCTTCAAAGATATTCAATCATTAATCCATGTCTATACCCCTCAATCTCATCAAAACTAGCAAAAGAGAGGGCATTTAGTGTGTCCATACAGGTGACATCAACATCCAATTTCATGGTGAGGAGTATTAGAGAGATATTGACAGGTTTTAAAAGTTTATAGATACAAAATAATGCATTTGGAGTCATTAGAAGTGAAAGCTCCCATATCTCATTCACCCAAGGGTTTAAGACCTATTTGGGATCTTAATGATCATTCATAAAGCATTGGCCATCAATTTTAATCATTACAATTGTAGATAATTCTTTATTGACCCTACTAATATTTTTAATGGTTCATCTTCCCATGCAAAGTGTGAGATATGGTGTGAACATGTGAAATTGCTCCTCAGGTAGCAGACTTAGCTTTCTTAAACTGGAGAGATGTCTAATTTGGGTTTTAGGCCTCTAAAATAAATCCCATCACTAATATAGATTCATACACCTCAAAAAAATATTCCTCATCATTATAAATGCTTTATAAATGATTATTACTCCACTATATACATTTGGTGCACTAGTTAGGGGGATTGCTAGCCCTTAAGGGCATCTGGATTGAAACCTAAGGTTTGTATAACCTAAAAGTTTATTCAAACCCTAGTTGTGTCTATGTATCACCTCAAGGTCTCTCCATGTGTTTTACATGCTTATTTTACATTTTGGGTTCAAATAGACCATTTGGTATCAATATTACCCCTTACCAATGGAGTGAGTAAGGTTTGAGACAAAAAGGTGAGTATACTTGCTACTCATATGGTTTTGAGGTGAGCATGAATATATTATTACACTCCTAACCATCCTATATATCCATTCACAAAGTTTTATCACACCTGTGAGGGCCTCAAAACTCAATCTCTCTCATGACTGGCTAATTTAGACCAATGGTTTGCAACTAGGTAACTGTACCTTGAGATGGGGTCCTTAAATCTATGTGATAGTCTTGTCTTATCACCTTAAGAATTTTAGATGATTATTATGTATTTTATATATTTTTACCCATTCTATATTCAATCCTCAAAACCCATACATGGCTTATAATGTATGAGATCCTTCCTGAAACCTTCAAATTGAGCTTACAACTTTGAGTGTTTTGCTTAATTAAATAGTGTCACTTACTCCATGGCATCAACACCCCTTAATTAGTGAATGGTATCATATAAAAATCCTTTTCATTTATATATTTTAAGATCTATAATATTTAGTAGTGTGTTTAGCCCATCTCCCACATTTATCATTTATAGGTGTCTCAAAAGGACTAGCTATAGGTGCACTCTCCCCTTGACCACTGAGTCATTAGGAAACATATCATCATGAGACATTTTAAAAACCTTATATGGGTTATGTGGGAGGTGTGTTCATGTTACAAGAACACAGAGAGTCTAACAATACTCATTGGTCACATTGATAACTACCACCTAATGAGACAAATCTATGGCATGAAGAAACATGGAGTTATCCTTCATTTGTATACACTAGATGAGTTGACATGATGGAACTATAAGAAATCTCATACCTTTTTAAATATCCTAAAACATTTAATCTATAACAATGAGTTCTTATTTGAAATAATACTACTAATAAATCAAGGTGGTGGGGTTTAAAACCTTCTCCAAACACTTTAATTTCTTAGCATTTGTTCATAAATAACATGAGCATAAACCAAATACAAATTTCATGAATCTAAATAAAATTTGGGTCCCCATACTTGGTAAAGAGATCAAGATCCATCTCTCTATATTTTGTATAGAACAAACATTTAGACATGACCCTTGCAAGGCTATCAAGGGACTTGATGAAGTAGAAAATAAACATCTTGACATTTTTAGACTTGTGAAAAATATATAGATGTCAAAAATTATTGAGGAATGTGGATAGTAACTTATCATATGTTCACTCTTGAATATAACTGTACAAGTGATCATAAATGCCCATTTTAGCTTGATTTCTCCTTCCTTGAGTATTAAACTTGTAAGGTCTGACTAACCTCTAACTTGATCTAACATTTATAATGTTATAAAAAATATTTAAATTATTTACAAGTATCAATTTTATGTACCATACTTCATATTCACCTTGGAAATTACTTTATAATCTTTAATAAGCATTTTTAAGTGTAGAGAAAGCTAGTACAACTAGATGACCTTATGGAATGGACACTTCATTTGACCAAGACCCTATAAGACCTCATATGGATTATTTTTAACATTTTATAATAACCATTCAATAAATAATTTTTTAAAATACCCCCATTATCCATAATATAAACCTTAACATCCCTAAATACCTTAATTTTTGCAAAAAACCCTTAATTTCTTTGAGGTGACTAGAAATGGGTTTTAACTCATGATTTAGCAATTCATGGGTAATTATGAGCTATGATAATCTATATATTCTTATAATAAAAGGGAAAAATGAAAATACTCATAGAGGTTAAAATGATGTCACATTTTGATAACATTCTTTGTGACTTTTTAGGGTAGCCTACCTACTAGGCTATGAGACCAGTAGCCTTTCCTCAACCATTGGGTGATGGATTCATGGTAGAGAATATTTGAAACTAAAATATATCAAGATAAAAGACAACCTAAACATACCACACCATGATAATAAAAAAAATCGCACTATGCTTAAGGCATATAGGGAAAACTACACAATAAAAACTCAAACCAACACACCAAATGATAAGGAAAAAAGCAAATGTGCATAAAAACTTATTCAAAACACACCACAAACCTAATTATGAACATGAATAACCTTAATATCATCAATAAATTATTTAAATTTATCCCATTTATAGGGATATCTAACTCCTCCCCATCTATTCTTTCCAAATGGAAAGAATTATTTTGCTTGTATTTGATGATGATGTATAGCCCACTCCATAAAGTTTCAAACTTGGTGTGTCTCCTAGGGTTTTATATGTACTTATTACACTTCAGTATTATATCACCCTATTTTAAGACTCTTGGATTTGATTTATTATCAAAGTATTTCTTCATTATCACCCGATGATGCTCCATGGCTTTATGAGCTTTGTCTCTAGTCTCTTGCAACTCCATCAATTATGTCAACCTCACCTCCATTAGAGTGTTTTCAAGCAATTATAATTGTTGTGCCAACTCTAAGGTAGGCATATCTTGGTATATTAATATTCTATATTCCCTTCCATAAACAAGAATAAAAAGAGAGTTACCAGTGGACCTTTTATGTGTGATCCTATCAACCCAGAGTGTTGTCTTCAACATAGTATGCCAAGCTATTTGGTTACTCTCCAAAGTCCTCTTGATGATCCTAATTAGGTTTTTATTATTAAAATCATCTAACCAATTACATTGAGGGTAAAATTTGGATGATGTAATCAGATATATACCATTACTATCTACCCAATTAATTTTCTTAACAACCATGAAAACATGTGCATTGTCTGAAATGATGGTACAGGGAGTTCCAAACATTGAATAAATACCTTCATATAACTCCAAAATGGAAATCCCATTAGCCTCCTTAAATATAAATACCTAAACCAATATTTTAAATTAATTAGTTTCTATAAGGATCCACTTGTGTCTAACACTTTATTGAGGATTAATCTTGCCAATGAAGTTAAGACCCCATTGCATGAAGGGTTGCTCCACTTGAATGGGTCTCAATGGGAGAGCTGCAAGTTTTTGTTTGCCTATAAAGAAAGTACATTGAGGACACCTTCTTACCTAAGAATATTATTCTTTGAAGAGGCTAATCCAATATTAATCTTTCCTCATGATCTTTGTAGCTATGGTCCTTAGAGAGAAATGACCCCTTATTGCTCCATTATGAAAATTTTTAAGCAATACACTAAAATGAACACTATCAATGCACCTTAAAAATACACCATTTTTATCTCTTTTTAAAATAACACCATCCATAAGACAAAAAGGAATATTTTGAAATCTAAAATACCTTATTTTTGATTTCTCAAGAAATTAGGACACTCACCATTTTAGAAGAATTTGATGATGTCTTGTGTCTAACTTTGTAGGGGTGCATGAACAGTTTGTTGAGGGTAGTCTTGATTAACCAAAACTTAATCTTTTGGTTCATGGATATCTAAAGCCAAGTGATCACATAAACCCTTACCCATTACCAAATTGGTCACCTTGATGTCAACATTATACTCCATGACCTTTATAATCCACCATTCCCTCTTTTCATTGAGGTCTTTACTCAAGAGGAACTCCTTGGTACTTGGATGAGAGACCATGAGGAGAATTGTATTATATAAAACCATGTGTATAAACTTATTTATAAATCTTATAATAAAAAGGACATGTTTATCCACAAATGTGTATAAACCTTTACTAAAGAACATAATTGGTTGTTCAATACCCTCATCATTATTTTACATAAGCATAGATAAAATAGTGTCAAGGTTAGAAAATGTATATAACATGAAGTCCTTACAAACATTAGGATTTAGAGGAGTGGGAGATTGGTCAATTGCTTATTTAATGGCTTAAAAATTGTTTTTACCTTCCTTAGTCCAAGTAAAAACTTGATTTGTACTGAGAATGGTCGTGATAGGCTTCACCAAAGATGAAAAAATAGGCATTAATCTTCTCACAAATTTTATCTTACCCAAGAATCTTTGGATTCCTTTATTATGTAAGGGAAATGATATGCCTAGAATAGCCTATACCCTTTTAGGGTCATTGTTTAGGCCATCTTTAGAAATAATGTGTCCTAAAATATTACCTTCATGTATAGAAATAATGCACTTCTTTAGGTTAAGGGACACCCCACATTGTCTACATATCTCAAACACCTACCCAAGATGTTTCATGTGGTCATTTTCATCCTTTGAGAACACAATTATATCATCATACACTAGTAACATCTCATTTATTACACCTTTAAAATCCATATACGTTGCCCTCTAAAAAGTGGCACAAACATTTGAAAAACCAAAGGGCATTTTCCTATAAGTAAACGTCCCCCATTTTATAATAAAAACTATCTTGAATTGATTATCTTCATTCAAATTTTTTTAGTTTTAACCACAATACCCATCTAGGAGTGAGAAAAATTGGGAAACTAAAACAACATACAAAATCTACTCTATAGGGGGTAAGGGATAATGATCTTTAAGTGACACCCTATTTAGGTCCTTAAAGTCCACATAAAGTTTGATCTCCCTACTCTTCTTTCTAGCATGCAAAATATTAGCTACCCAGGTTAAGTGCTTAATAGGGAAGATTATCTTGGACTCAATTAGTTTGATGAGTATCATTATCATGCATTTTATAACTTTGGGGTCAATAATAATTTACTTTTGCCTAATTGGTTTGGCTCTAGGCTCTGTTGATGGCTAAATGTGTACCACAGGTGCCTATAGTGTTTAACAAACACTTCTCATTTTAGAATTCAAAGAATTCAATGCATGAGTTATAGGTTGTCATAAGCCTATTATCTATTTGTGGAATAGAGGCAGAGCAAGTGGACTATTTCATAATATTTATATTAGTTTGGTGGTTGGTAGTTATCATGGCCAAATAGTAGATCTATGCAATGTATGAAGCATCTATGCTGAGAATAGTGAATTATGATAAATAACTAATATAAGAACTAATCTAAGATGGATATTTATAATGGAAATTAAACTAAGGTGATTTGGTTAAAAAAGAAGCAAAAGGAAGGGTATGGTAGAAATAAATGTTGTTAATCTTCATTCCAAACATCATGACAAAGTTTAGATTTCATCTAGGCATGCACTTAAACAATGTGTAACATGAAACAAATTAAGCCCAAATCCTATCACACATCAAGAAAAATCCTAAGGAAGGTGGAAATAATGAAAATAAGAAATTGGTTCACTTTAAATATTTCCCCTAGTAAACAATATTAGCTCAAATGCAAGAAGAGTAAGAAAATGAAATGAACCTAAGGACTTTTAGTCAACCTAGCATTGGCATAAGTTAATAACTTTACAATTAGATATACACACCAAGTATTCATGAGAACCATTCAAATCTAGAAATAAGAACAAATAAATGAGAGAGAAGCCATTATAATAATGAACACAAACAAATACTAGATAATCTTTACAGAATTCCTTGATTATATTAATTATCACAAGTTTATAAATTAATTTGACTCTAAAGACTCCCTCATTTTTGAAAATGGACAATGTTCTTTTTATAAGATATACAGCAGCATGTCAGTCAATCTCATCTAATTACATTTGTCCAATTGTATAAGATAAGTGTCCTCTTTGTTGCATTATAAAACAAATGACCTTTTCCTTTTAATAGACTAGTTTATAGATGATGTTTTCTTACAAATTGCACATGTCTATAAAAAAATATCTTATTTTAAAATATTATAAAAAGTTGGTTATAAAAAGAATAGTCTCATTTTATTGATCTTTGGGACCATTACGCTACTAGAGTTTCAAATTACTGTTGTAGAGTCCTCATTATTTATTGATGTTATTTTTCAATTGGCACAAGGTCGACAATTAGTTTTATGAAAAACTCCTTCATTTGATCTTCTAAACCCTTTGTGGTCTTTATCCATTCTATCTAATGCTTCTAATTGCATTGATGTTTTTGACTATGTCTACTGATAACCTAGTTAGACTTTGGGTCAACTTTTGGATCAAAGAATTTTTGTACAAGCAACAATCTAGCTCTCTTTGGCTTGGTATTTTGCATCCTCAATCCTTAAAATATTCATTTTATCCCTTTTTCTTATGTGGCACTTTCATTGCACTATCATGGCATCCTTATCAAATTTCATTAGTTTTGATCCTATTTGAAGAGTCCATCTTTACTTCACATCATCATATTAACCTACATAGATCAATGCAAATTGTAGATCTTTAGATTATTTAGATCCAGTTAGCTATCTTAAATTTGACATCCATGCAACAATAATTTGACATCTACATGGATATCATTGATAGGCATGTGACTATCAATTTTTAACACATCCATGAGGATCTTTACTATCTTAAATTTGACATCTACACAATCATCATTTGATGTCCACATAGACATCATTGATAGGTGCATGATCACCTATTTTAAATTCATCATCGAGGCTCTTAACTATGTTAAATTTGATGCCCTAACAAACATCATTTAACATATATATGAATGCCATTTATGGGTGCATGATCATCAATTTTAAGCTCATCTTTGGGACTATTTAATGTCTTAAATTTAATGTTTGTATGATTGTCATTTGATGCTTGCATGAGCATCATTGATGGGCATGTGACCATCAAATTTAATCTTATTTTAAAGATCATCTATCAAGGTTTCCACTTATCATTTCTTGGTTCATTCTATTCCTACAAATATAAAGACAAAATAACTTTATCATATATATGTATAAGGCACTTGAATTGATTTGGGTAATTTATTTTAGGACTTTTGTCATTGGGGGAAATGTTTCAAGTAGAATGTTTTAAACAATTCTTCCAAAGAGTCACTTGGTAGGGAATTTTCCCAAGACAAAAGTCCTGAAGGGCACTTCTCATGGGGGAAAGGGCACTTTCAAAAGAGTTGTAGAAAATTTATTTCAAGAAAGATGTTTCAATCTTTTCAAATCAGATAAAATGTTGAAACTGAAGGATAAGTCTATTAAGGCAAAGGGAAATTTGAAAAAGGTTGAAGGGAAACTTGGTTGGGAAAAAAAGCGTTGACAAAAACCCTAAAAGATAGATCTGTAGGGTAGATGTCTTTGATTAAACTTCCAAAGGGTAGGTTTGTAGCACAGATGTCTTTGACAAAATTTTTGAAGGATACTTTCAAAAATCCCAAAAGGTAGGTTTTGGAAATTTTTTTATGAGAAAGTTGTGAAAAGATAAGTTTGAATGATCATTTAAAAAATAATGAGTCCAAAACAAATACATTGAAGGGTAAGTGCAAAGAGGCTTAAGGGAAATTCTGTCAGGAAAAATGCCCAATAGAATAAGTCTGTAGGGAAATTATTTTAGACAAAATGTCCAAAATAATTGTCCTAGTATAGATAAGTCTGAATGAATACTTTTGATATAGACCAATTACATAAATCTTGAAAGAATTCTTGAATAAAATCCCAAAAGTACTTGGACAAAGTATCCAAAATATAAACCCTAAAAGATAATTAATTTGGGATAAAGCTCCAAAGGAAAAGCTCAAAAAGACATGTTTGAATATAAAACCCAATAGTTAGAAACATAACATAAGGACTATTCATTTAGAGTAGATCACATGAATAATAGAAAAGTTCAAAAGGGGGGCTCAAGACATAAAAGGGACTAAGCATGGTGTTAGACTAAGGTTTGGTCATGTTGAAAAACATGAACAAGCCTTAGCAAATAAAAACAAACTAAGCACATAATATTATTTAAAATGTTCTTGCATAAAAAGTTCCTGCCAGATTCAAATCTAGTACTTAGATTAAAATTAGACTAAGGGTTTATCTTTTCAAATATGAATCTAACAAACCAAAGTTTAATAAATAATCAATTTAACATTAAAATCATGGAACCCAAGAATTATTCATTCCAATTAGACCTTATTAGACCTACAACTTGAGACACAAAGATCCAATGTTAGCACTTTAGATAAGGGCAAACCAAAATCATGAACAAATATGCCAACCAAAACATGTGTGGATGATCTTAAAATTAAAAAATGTGTAATAATGTTAATGACACTCTGATCAAGTGAATCTTCAATTTCAAGGCACAAATTTGCATAATTTGACACATGGGTCCCCATGTTTTAGAAATGGGGGTATGTTAGCCTAAAAAAATGGTGACTTCTATGGGAAACATATCAATATGTTAGAATTTAGGCTCTGGTTTAGAATAAATATTAAACTAATTATTCCATTTGATCAAGTACCATTATTAAGATCAGTTTAAGGCTAGAATAAATCTTGCAAATATAGAATTAGGATCAAACATCAAGACTTAGTCATGCTTTGTGTGTGCTTTGATTCCACTTACTAATTGCTAAAGGATTTAGAAAACAACTCCCAGGTTCATGGATTTAATCATTAACATTGCATTTTATCATGTTTGAATATTCATTAAGAACCATGCTTTAGCTCAAGGAAGGCTTGTGCATTGCTCTAATACTGACCAAGCATTCATAGAATTTATAGAGATGCCTTTAGCTCCACTCAAGGCCTTGTTCCACTGCTAGCTAGACATCCATAACCCTGATAGAGATTACTAGAATCACCTCTACTTAGAAAGTTCTTTGAATTTTGCAATAAGGATCTTATTTTTGGATTTTTTCAAGTCATTTTGAATTTCTAACAAAGTTTGGGAACTAGGTTGGCCAAGTTCAGGGATTTGATCAAGTGTTTGGTTTTTAGACAATAATCCTTGGCTATAAACTTTATCCTAGGTAATCAATTTTTTTTTAAGTGCAAGCATGATTGTATCCTAATAGTTTAAGCTTTAATCCTAAATGTGTAATAATTATTAAAACCAAGCTTAGATAAGAACAAGGTTTAAAATCTTAAGGAATAATTAACTTATCCATCAGTCTTTGCTAGCTTCTCTAAACTACATCAAGCTCATATTTCAACAATCCATGATCAACCAATGTTGAGAAGTTATACCTGCATTTATGAATTATGAATCTTTTGAATAGTTAGATCAAAATTTAGATAAGAATTATCCAAAATGATTTATTTAAAAGAAATGAACAAAGCAACAGAAAACAAATAAATATAAATAGCCACTATATACAAACAAGGGATATAAATGAAAAAAGCAAGAAACAAAGAATATGAAGGAAACTAAACTAAGCCCTATACTAACTACATAAAGTACTTACCTCCCAAATAAAATGGAAAGTTATTTATCCTACCATAGAGACTTAAAACATGCTTGATTTCATTTGATAGCCTCTTATTGTGGATGGAAGCATTTGCATGCTTGAGTCATCTAAGTGATATAGCTTGGTCTCATATCAACATTCTCAGATGCATGGATCAAAGCTATGAATCTAAGACCCAATCATCCTCTTCCAAATTCTTCTACTTTATAATAAGAGTGATAGTTATGATTCATCCATAGATAGATGGTGGCTTATATCATCTTCACTCAATAATGGTAGCTCAATTAATATCCTTAGATTAACATCTTCATTAGGTTATTTCTAAGGTGGACATGGACAACCAATCTTTTCATAAAAATATTTTGAGTCATCCCAAAAGGCTTATTCATCTTCATCAACTAAATGATGTTCATTTGGACTCACATCAAAAACATGTTGGTCCCATACTCATGACCTCTTGATGAAGTCATATGAAAATTTGTGATATTTTTCACCTGCTTCATCTGTAGTGAAGAAAGGCAACTCCTTTGTTTAATCAGGATCCAACTTATCTTGGTTTTAGACTTCCAAAATAATATCATATTTTGGGAACTCCAGATCATTGGTGAAATCCTCAGATGAAGCATCCATTGTTGTTCTATCCCATCATCTACCATCTACAGCTCTTTAATTCCATTTAATAAATCATGGTATGATTTCTACTAGTGATTATCTTCTTCAAGAGCATTCTCTATTTCAAAAATAAATATATGTGGGTTATCTTTCTATCTACCTTCTAAAGAAAGATCATCTTGTACTTGATCCATATCCATTTCTATAAAATATTCTTCTTCATCTATATATGTTTTAATGATGATGTCTTGTTGATATTTAATTGTAATTTCTTTTACATCTTCAGGAATACAAGTCCTCTTAGATGAAACTTATTCAATTGGTTCATATTCATTTTCATCTTCAAATGGAAAATTAAAAGCCTACATGAAGGATTTATAAGTTCCTATAGATTCAGATGTCCCTCTAACAAAATCTTGATTAGGCATAATTTTAGAAGTTTCAAAAACATTGCAATGATCAACCAAATCTATATCACAAAAAATCATTTGTATGCTTTCAGATGATCCATTATTATTGTTATCATGAAACTCATTTTGAGGTCTATTTAACTTTTGAGAAGCCTAGTTTCTGTTAAAGCCTTCCCCTATATTTTCTACTTGTTTTTGAAACTAAAAAAAGTCAGTGCTTTGTTTTTGGACCATTTCTAATATCAATTCATTTGAATTTTTTTGTCTTAGGATTACTAATTGGAGCATTACTACTAGTTTTGGGCATTAGAGTTCCATGATTTTTTGGATGGGATACACTTGTAGTGTCATTCAAGAACTCTAGTTTTTGGCTAGGATATGCATGACTAGAGGGAAATTGGTACTAAACTGGTGTTAAAGTAGGTATACTAGGAATGACATTCATGATGGGCCAATTTGAATTGACATTAGGCATGGAATACATCATCTAACCTCGGGGTTGCATTTGGTCATTAATGATCACAACTTTAGAGTAGGCTTAGGTCAATGTGTTTATGACTAGAAGAGACCTTTTTAGGAACATAAAGGTCATGGGATCTATATCATCCTTACAAATTTCTAAGGCTAAAGCCTCATTGGGTTTATAAGGGGATATGGTTCTACTGGACATTTTTTGGAATCAAGTGTTAAAGGCTTTGATGGTTTCATTAACATCCATTTTAATTATGGTGAACTGATGATACAAGATATAGGGACTAATAATTTTGCCAAATTAATCAATGAAAACATTGTTAAAGTCATCCCAATTAGCAATGCAATTTTTTGGAAGGTTAAGGAACCATTCATATGTAACATCTTTGAAAGTAAATGGGAACAATCTACATGCTACCTCTTCAAGAACTACATTTAACCATCTCAAAGTAGATTTAAATGAATTAATATGTTCTTTAATAGTTATAACATTTTTAGGACTAAAAGAAGGCAAATAGCTTTCAAGATTTTGAGGAAGGTCATGCACTGTACCTAACACATTGATTGAAGAACCACCTAGCCAAGCCATACCTTGAACACATGAGTACCTTAAACTGGTGAAGTGTTTGAGACTTTGGGAAATTTTCTCACCTAAGCCTCACCTTGGGAAATTCTATCTTGTGACCTTGAAACCTATTTAAAATACAATGTATCAAACTCATCTTTGAAAATTATAATGATTAAGTTTGCATGTTAGTCCAATTTTTCATAAATACATGTAAAACATGACTATATTTAACTAAATTAGCTCAAAGATACATTTATATTGATGAATGAGAGGGATATTTACATATTTAAGCTTGAATAAACTAAAATTTTCAAATAAACAATCAATATTTGTACAAAATTGCTATTACTAACCTTAAACGCAGGGAATACACAAAGCATGAACTACTTTTGCATGAATGTCTATGAATTGCTGAAGAATATCAATATTTGTCTAAAGGAAGCACAAAGATTAGTCTAAGACCATAAATATCAATAATATTTACACAATTATGCTTAAATAATCACAAATATGCAAAGAATACATCAATATTTGATTAAAATACACCACAACTAGCAAAGGTTCTACAAATTCACAAAGATATAACTAAAGGCCCTCTTTCTAGCACTAGTGAAGATCCTCTTGTTAATGCCTAAATGTGTACCATAGGTGACTAGAGTGTTTAACAAAGACTTCTCATTTTATAATTCATATAGTTCAACATATGAATTTTAGGTTATGATAATCCTATTACCTATTTGTGGAATAGAGGAAAAGCAAGTGGATTTTTTCACAATATTTATATTAGCTTGGTGGTTGGGAGCCATCATGGCCAAATAGTATATCTATGAAAATTATGAATCATATATGATGAGAATGATGATCAAAAACTAATCTAAGATGGATATTTACAATGAAAATTAAACTAAGATGATTTGGTTAACAGAGAAGCAAAAGGAAGGGGAGGGCAAAAATAAATGTCGTTGATCTTCATTCCAAACATCATGACAAAGTTTAGATTTCATATAGGAATGCACTTAAATAATGTGTAAAATGAAATAGATTAAGCCCAAATCCTATAGCACATTAGCCAAACTCCTAAGGAAGGTGTAAATTATGCAAATAAGAACCTGGTTCACTTTAAAGATTTACCCCTACAAGCAAACAACATTATCCCAAATGCAAGAGGAGTAAAAAAATGAAATGAATTTAAGGACTTTTATTCAACCTAGCATTGGAACAAGTTAACAAATTTGCAATCAGATATATACACCAAGTATTCATGAGAATCATTCAAATCTAAAAATCAGAACAAACAAGTGAGAAAGAAGCCATGACAATAATGAACATAAATAGATGCCAGATAATCTTTATAGAATTCCTTGCTTATATTAATTTCTCTAAGTTTAAAAATTAATTTGGCTCTAATAACTCCCTCCTTTTTGACAATGGAAAATACTCATTTTATAAGATACAAAAGAACATGTCAGTTAATCTCATCCAATTACATTTGTAAAAATGTATAGGACATGTGTCTTTTCTGTTACATTCTAGAACAAATGACCTTTTCATTTTAATAAACTGATTTATAGATAATGTGATCTTATAAATTGTACATGTCTATACAAAAGAATATCCTATTTCAATAAATTATAAAAATTTGGTTATAAAAGGAATATTCTAATTTCATTGATCTTTGGGACCCTTATGCTACTAGAGTGCCAAATTACTATTGTAGGGTCTTCATTATTCATTGATGTTGTTTTTTAATTGGCACAAGGTCAATAATTGGTTTTATTAAGAACTCCTTCATTTGATCTGCTAAGCCCTTTGTGGTCTTTATCCATTCTATATAATGCTTCTAATTACACTGATGTTTTTGACCTTGCCTATTGATAACCTAGCTAGACTTTGGGTTAGCTTTTGGATCAAATAATTTTTGCATAGGTGACAATCCATCTCTCCTTGGCTTAGTCCTTCACATATTTAGTCCATAAAATCTTCATTTTGTCATGTTTTCTTATATGGCACCTTCTTTTCACTTTTATGGCATCCTAATCAAATTTCATTAGTTTTAAGCCTCTTTGAAAAGTACATATTTACGTCACACCATCAGATCAGCCTGCATGGATCAATGTCAATCATAGATATTTAGATTATTTAGATCCATCCAACTATCTTAAATTTGACATCCATGTAATTATAATTTTATGTCCATATGGATGTCATTGACAGGTGCACAACTGTCAATTTTAAACGTGTCCACATGGATCTTAGCTATCTTAAATTTGACATCCTTATGATCATCATATGACATCCATGTGGATTTAATTGATGGGTGTGCAATCATAAATTTTAAATACATCATCAAGGATATTAACTATGTTAAATTTAATGCCCACATGATTTTCATTTGACGTACACATGGACATATTTGATGGGAATGTGACCATCAATTTTAAGCTCATCTTTGGGACTATTTACTATCTTAAATTTGATGTTCATGTGATGGTAATTTGATGTCTACATGAATTTCATTTATGGGTGCATGATTGTCAAATTTAAGATTATCTTGAGGATTGTTTGCCAATATTACCACTTGTCATTTTATATTTCATTTTGTTCTTATAAATATAAAGATAAAATGACTTTAACATATATACGTATAAGGCACTTAAATTAATTCAAGCAATTTGTTTCAATATTTTTGGCATTAGGGGAAATCATTCAGACAAAATGTCCAAAACAATCCTTTAAAAGAATCATTTGGTAGGGCATTTGCCTAGGAAAAAAGTCTTGAAGGGAACTTCTCATGGGGGAAAGGGCACTTTCAAAAGATTTGTGGACAATTTTCTACAGAAAATATGTTTCCAAATTTTTGCATCAAATAAAATGTTTGAAACAAAAATCCCAAAAGGTCACTTGAAAAAATATGAAGGATAAGCTTATTAAGGCAAAGGAAAATTTAAAAAATGCCGAAGGGAAATTCGGTTGGGAAAAGGATCCTTGACAAAAAACATGAAAGATATGTCTATAGGGTAGATGTCTTTGAAAAAACTTCTAAAGGGTAGGTATGTAGGGCATATGTCTTTGACCAAACTTCTAAAGGGTACTTTCAAAAGGCCTAAAAGGTAGGTTTTGGAAAAACTACTATGGAAAAGATGTTGTAAAAATATAATTCCAAAGGATAATTTAAAAAATAATAAGTTCAAAAAAAAATGTTGAAGGGTAAGTGAAAAGAGGCCTATGGGCAATTCTGTAGAGCAAAATCCCTGATAAAATAAGTCTGTGGGGAAATTGTTTTAGATAAAATGTCCAAAATAATTGTTCTAACATAGATAAGTCCAAATGAATAATTTAGATATAGACTAATTAAATAAGTCCCAAAAGAATTCCTAAACAAAATCCCAAAAACACTTAGACAAATTATCTAAAATATAAACCCCAAAGGATAATTCATTTAAGATAAACCTCCAAAGAAAAAGCCTAGAAAGACATGTACAAAATATAAAACCCGATAGTTAGAAACATAATAAAAGGAATTTACATTTATATTAGACCACATGAATAATAGAAAAGTTTGAAAGGGGGCTCTTGACATAAAAGGGACTAATCATGGATGTTGGACTAAGGTTTGGTCATGTTGAAAAACATGACTAAGCCTTAGGAAATAAAAATAAACTAAGCCCATAACATTATTTAAAATGTTCTTGTGTAAAAAGTTTCCACCATATTCAAATCTAGTACTTATATTAAATTTAGATTAAGGGTTTAGCTATTCAAAAATGAATCTAACAAACCAAATGTTAGTAAAGAATCAAGTTAACATTAAAATCATGAAATCAAAGCATTGTTCATTCCAAGTAGACCTTATAAGACCTACAACCCGAGACACAAAGATCCAATCTTAGTAATTTAGATAAGGTCAAACCAGAACTATGAAAAAATATGCCAACAAAACAATTTATGGATGATCTTCAAATAAAAAAAAGTGAAATCATGATAATGAAACTCTAATCAAGTGAATCTTCAATTCCAAGGTAAAAGTTTGCATAATTTGACACATGGGTCCCCATTTTTTAGAAATGGGAGTATGTTGACCTCAATAGGCTCTAATTAAATAGTATGGTGGGATAGACTAGGGTTAAACCCATTTATATCCATTTAATCCCAAGAAAATATATCATGGAACGCTCTACACAAATCAATGAATGCATGTTTTTCATATTAAGAGCATACCTTCCCTAGTTTGAGGAACTTATCCTTAAAGATTAAGACCCTTTCACAGTTATCCTCCTTTGTGTACATGCATACCTTATCTTTATTATTTTGGTCATCCTTATTGAATATTATATATAGGGTGACCAATACCTTGGGTATCTTATTTGATCTCAGTTGTACAATTTGATCTTCATATTGATCATGGAGCTTCTTCTATTTTTTGAAGAGAACTCAACCTCCTCTTGCAATAATTGTAAAATCTATTGGTCACTATCAAACACATACAAAATGACTTCATTTTTAGGAATAGAATGACTCATAATGACCTTGATATGTGACTATTTTACTCCTTTATTTATATCATTGGGTGTGTCAAATTGTGCCCTTATTGCAACTAGCCTATCAACATGATTATTTTATTCTCTTGGGATTGGTTGTATATTGAATGCACTAAAGTCTTCAAGTAAATCACAAACCCTATGATTATAATACTTAATTAAATGGTTTTTTGTGGAACTCATATTTATCATTTAATGTATAATCAGCTCACTATCCCCATACACTTACAAATTCTTGATTCCCTTCCTTTTTGCCCATTGAAGACCATGAACAAGGCCTTCATACTCAGCCACATTGTAGGTAAAAATGAAATGGATTCTATATGAGGAGTAATATTGATGATTATATGGATAAAACAACATAACACTAGATCCTACACCAATATTTCTCCTTAAACCATCAAAGAACATATTCCACATTCTATCACTCTCATCCTCTTCCTTGGTAAGTGAAGGTATAATTGTTCCTTGCTCATGTAGGAAATACACCCCCAAATTGATCTCTTATATAAAATAATAGGGAAATACTCATAATTCGTAGCACCATGTTAATCTAAGAAGAGATCATATATACCTTCAAGAGGGGAATATGCTCCATCATCTATGGCATGCTCCTCTTATTCATTGATAGTTAAATTCATATTGTAACTATATTCCACATATGTTTCAATGTGAAACTCGGCCAATGGATATGTTTTTATTATAACTTTAGCTCCATACCTCATTATAAAATCCAAGAAAGACTAATTAGTAGTAACATACACTCCTATCTTGGCAATGAAGTCTCTTGATAGGAAAATGACAAAATTTTTAGGTAGAACTACCATCACTATGTCTTATAGGATTGGAAAACTTGGGAAGTAATGCAAGAACACTTAAAATTTTTATGAGTCCTTATTAATTGGCTGGTTTTTCATAAAGATATAACACTCCTTTTTTATAAGGTTCATACTTCAATTCCAACTTGTCTACAACTAGTTTAGGCATGACTAAAGTGTTTTCACCACTATCCGTAATACAATTATGGACCAAATTATCTCCTACAATGAGGGTAATATATAAAAGTGGGGGATTTTCATATTTTGTGGAAGGTAAAACAATATGAGAAGGTGCATTTATGAGGGGAACACTAAATGCTTTATTTGTTGGGGGGAATATAAATTTAGGATAATTGATCTTGGAGTAACTCATTTTGACTAGGCATATGGAGTACCTCCCAAAGAGATATGCTTGTTTTTGTGATCTTCAAGGAGTCAATAATATTTAAAGGAGAGACACTATCCTTTGCATTCATCCTTGAAGGAAATGTAGTACCTTGATCTTGAGACAATGGAGGTTTGACCACCTTTCCTAAGTTATAATTTTGTAAAAGTGAAAGATTAGTAGAGGCTACCATATTTACATCAATATTTTATTGCCTTGACAGGGAGTTGTTTAAAGGTATATACACATATTGAGCATCTCCCAAAGGTCTCCTCTTTGACATTATATTGGATATAACTAAGGTGCTTTGATTTATGATAAATCTATCCTCAATTTGGTAGCTTATAAATCTCATTCCTAAATTACTACTCTCTACTTGGTTCCACTTGCATGAAGCTATCATCTTTTGATGTCAAGTAAGGATCATTCCCTCCTTGAGCCACTAAGGCTTGAACTTCCCCATCATTATCATTCATGAACTAAACTTGAGACTACCCCTAATATTTTGGCCATTCTTCTCCTTGAACTAGGTTGCTATGGATTGGAACCATGGCTATTGAGGTGGGAGTAGAATTTAGGCATTAGGTGGCCTATTGAAATTAGGTTGACCTTGTCCCCTCCCATGACCATTATGCTGAGGTGGAAATTTGTTTACTTGTGGAGGGTAATAGTAGGAGTTTTGGTAAGCTCCAATATGTTTATTTGATTGCCTAGTTGAATATTTTAAGGCCTTATATTTTTCTTACCAATCAATTATATCATCTAATTTATTTAGTGTAGATTTAGACTTGCTATTTGGATTTGGAAATGAATAAAGGCTTGAAGGGTTAGTAGTAATGTTAGGAAAGATAGGCATTGAGACCTTTGAATAGAGTTTAATAGCTTGGATTAAACTATTCTTAGATATATTAGCCACATCATAGGCATAACATAAGGTATACCCTCCTATGGATTCTAACATGACAACTATATCAGTCCCAATAGATTTAAGGTAGGTTGGGAAAATAAAACTTGTAGGGGGTCTCATGGGAGGTGGAAGCCTATTCCATGTCCTTTGGAACATTTCATTGAAATCATGAATGGATTTATTAGGACCTATTTGGATGATATTAAACTAATGGATCAATGATGTATGATCACTCTTATCCTCAACTATTTTAGTTAACAACTCCTCAAATTCATCCCACATAGTAATGCATAATCCTAGAAAGGTTCTATACCAATCAATGGATTTTATCCTAACGGACATGGCAAGTAATCTAATTACCATGCTAATTTATATGATATTATGGAAATTAAAAAAGTTGGACATGTCTCTAATGTGTTCACTTGGGGTGATAAGTCCTTCCCCATTGAAAGTAGGGACACTCTTGGTGGCATTATGAAGGATATCATCATAGGTATAAAGGTTTATGGGAGTTTTAGTATTAAAATCTAGGAAAGCATGTTGCCTAGACATGTTATCTTTAATATCCTTTTCAATCTTTTTATCTTATTAGCTTTCAAAACCTTCTTTATCTTCAGACTCTTCCTTAGTATTTTCAAATGTCAATAAATCATTAGGGTACTAAAATTCAAGAAGAAGCTAAAGATGAGGGAGTGGATTTGAAGAATGATTACCTCTACTAGTAGATGATCTAGTAGTGACTATGAAGTATAAAAATGATAAATTGGTCTATAACCATATGTTGTAACTTTAGTGGAGTTTACAAATGTTGAGTGTGAAACATGTACGTAGCTGTGGTTTTGTCAAAACTAGCATTCACATTGATGAGAAGTGATTAGGATAACTATCCCATTGAGCATGATAGAAATATTGTCACTCAATTTTATACCCTTGGAGAATTAGTTCAAGACTAATCTAATTGACTTAAATAATGGTATTACCCCTAGACCTGTGGGTTATCTATAGAGGGGGTAAACCTCTAGTTAAAAGGGATAGATCCCAAAATTTGTCTTGATTATCATTTTAGTAATTAGTTAGTGTATGAAAATTCATAATAAAATATATAACTACAATAAAAATAGAACAAATGGGTGATACACTAGAATATTTGATCCAATATTATCCTACACTTACACTTAAAAGAAAGAGAACTATAATTTGGTTTATGCTTCAAGAGAAAGTTTCTAACATAAGTATTTCAACCTAAAGAATATGGTGAGTATAAAAGATAAGGTGATAGATTAAAAGGACTCAGAAGACACTAATAAAACTCCAAAACACTTAACTATAATGCCACACTTCATTGCATTTTAAGTGACCTATAATAAGATAATGTATCCATACCTAGGTGTACACAAGTAGGATAAGATGCAAGGACAAGACATTTTCTCACTAGCATATATCAAAAAGTCATTCAAAACACTAAAATATGAAATTATAAATATTTAAATAGTTTTAATTTATTCCTTAAGTCAAAATATGAGTAACAAAAATAACAGGGCTTCTCTTACCTTTCTTGTGAATACCTTTACAATGCCAAAACTAGGCATACTTATAGTACCAATGAGAGGGAGATAAATCCCATGCCAATAATGGAATCTTTAGGGGGATAAAATAATGGATAAATATTTAGGAGGAATCATATAAAGTATTTAATATGTGTTACTTGATCTCCAAGTCTTTTTCAAACTACCCTCAAGTCAGAAAGAGTCAGTCCTTGAGGAGTTCGTAAGCCTTCTTAAAAATTGATCTGAACTATTATAGGAAAAAAACTTTATACCTTGAAATTTCATGAATATCCAAGTATACTGACATATCACCAGGGTATATGCATCATTATCTACCCTTTAAATAGGATTTTTTGTAAGAGGGAGTTAGCTTAACTCATGATGTGTAGTTTGTCTTCTTGGGTAGTAAAGAGATCATCTGATTCTTGTTATAGAGATTGTAACTAACCACTCCAATCCTAAAATATTCTATCACCACATATTAAAGTATCTAAAGACTTCAATGTAAACCTTTCAATTCTTTCCATACTTCTCAAGAAGTCACTTCAACATTGGTTGTCTAGAACATGTGGCAGTTAGGCCTTATTTCATAAGTTAGTTTATTTGAATGGCCATGAAAACTAAAAGGATACATGGAATAAGTATTAATATCACTTTATTATAAAAATACAATAACTTAATCAAATTAACAAGGCCTTCAAGGCATCATAAACCTATTGTTCTTGCCAATTTAGGTAGTTAGGTCTCTCATTCCTCGTACACCTCAAACTGTCTTCGTTATGTAGATATGTAGGAACATTTTCATGATAAGATGAAAGGATTTTGTGATTTTATAAGTTATATATTATCCCATTGTACCTAATCTAATGATATTCAATCATTCATCCATGTTTTTACCCCTCAAGCTCATCAAAAATATCAAAAAAGAGGGCATTTAGTGTGTCCATATAAGTGACTTCAATATTAAATTTCATGGTGAGGATCATCAGATAGATATTAACAAGGTTAAATTTATTCTATATCTAAAATAATGAATTTGGGGCCATTATAAGGTAAAGCTCTCATATCGCATTCACCCAAGGGTTTTAATAGGTTTTAAGACATGTTTGGGGTCTTAACAATCATTTATAAATCACCAACCATCAATTGACCTCATTCCACTTATAAATCATTCTTGACTTACCCCCACCTATTATAAATGGCTCAAATTCCCATGAAAGGTGTGAGATATGGTGTGAATGTGTGAAACTGCTCCTCAAGTGGTAGACTTAGCTTTCTTGAACTCGAGAGAGGTCTAATTTGGATTTTGGGCCTCAAAACTCAATCCCATCACTGGGAGAGATTTAATCATATAAAAAAAATATTCCTCATGATTATACATTATTTTTAAATGATTATTAATCTAATATATGTGTTTGGTGCATTGGTTAGGGGCTTGGGGTTTGAGGTTTATCACTTCCTTACTAGCCCTTAAGGGCATTTGGATTGAAAATTAACATTTTTGAAACTTGAAAGTGTATTCAGACCCTATATATGTATTTTTATCACCTCAAGGGCCCTCCATGGGTTTTACATGCTTATTTTTTGTTTCGGGTTCAAACAGACCCTTTGGTTTCAAGACTACCCTTGTTAATGGAGTGAACAAGGTCTGAGACAAAATAGTGAGTATACCTAATGCATGTATGGATTTGATATGACCATGAATATATTATTCCACTCATAACCATCCTATGTATCCATTCAAAAAGTGTTATCATTCTTATGAGAGCCTTAAAACTCAATTTCACTAATGACTTTGTTAATTTAGACCAGTGGTCTGCAACTAGGTAAATATACCTTGTGATGGGGCCCTTGAATATGTGTGACAATATTATCTTATCACCTTAATAATTGTATATTCTTATTATGTATTTTTGGGATTCTTATCCATTCCATATTCAGTACTCAAAACCCCTACATGGCCTAGAATGTATGAGATCCTTCTTGAAACCTCCAAAATGAGCTTACAACTCTAGGTGGTTTAATTATTCAAACAATGGCACTTAATCCATGGAATAAAAAAACCTTAATAAATTAATGGTCTTATAGGAACCTCATTATCATTTATGAATTTGAATATATATAATGTTTAGCAGTGTGTTTAGCCCATCTCCTACATGTATCATTCATAGGTGTCTCAAAAGGGCTAGCTATAGGTGCACTCTCCCCTTAACCACCGAGTCATTAGGAAACCTGACATAATGATACCTTATTGAAACCTTATATGGGTTATTTTTGAGGTGTGTTCATGTTCCAAGACCATATAGAGTCTAACAATGCTCATTGGTCACATTGACAACTACCACCCAATGAGATAAATCTATATCATGAAGAAACATGGAGTTTTACTACATTTGGATACACTAGATGAGTTGACATGATGGCACTAGAGGACCTATTAAACCCTTTTTAGTCTCTTATAATATTTTCCCTACAATAATGGGTTTGCATTTAGAATAAGACAACTAAAAAGTCAAGGTGGTGGCATTTAGAACCTTCTTCAAGCACATTACTTTCTTAGCATTTATTCATAAATAATAGGAGCTTGACCAAAAGACTAATTCCATGAATATCAATCCCATTGGGTTCCCCATGCCTAATTAATATCTTAAGATCCATCTCTCTATATTATGTATAGAATAAACATTTAGACATGACCCTTACAAGGCTACCTAGGGATGACCCGATGAAGTAGAAATTTAAACATATTTCCATTTTTGGACCTCTCTTGAATATGATCGTAAAAGTGATAAAAAATACCCCTTTTATCTTTATTTCTCCTTCCTTGAGCATTGAACCTATAAGGTCTAGCTAACCTCTGACTTGCTCTAACATTATGAACTTTAAAAAACATCTTTACATGATTTCAAATTATCACTTTTATGTACCATACTTCATATTCATCTTGTAAATGACTTTAGAATCCTTTATAAGTAGTTTTCAAGTGTAGAAAAAGATAGTACAACTAGATGGCGTCATGGATTGGATACTTCATTTGACCAAGACCCTAAAATACCTCATATGGACTCTTTTTAACCTCTTCTAACAACAATTCAAGAAATAATCTTTGAAAAGACCCCCATTATCCACAATAGAAACCTTAACATCCCTAAACACCTTAATTTCTACTAAAAACCCTTAGTTTCTCTAAGGTGACTTGAAATGGGTTTTAACTCATGATTTAGCAATGCAAGGGAAATGATAAGCTATGAGAACCTCTAGACACTTATAAGAAAATGGAAACATGAACCAAAACTAGACTCATATAGGTTAAAATGATGTCACATTTTGATAACACAACCCAACTAGGGTGGATCTTCTAGCTAACCTAATCCAATTCCAAGTAAATCATGGCCTACAACACAAGAATTTTTAGTGTAATAAAAATATTAAAATTCATGAATGCTACAAAATTTTTAATAAAGGGTGGAAAATTATTAATTTTTTATTGAGGATATGCCAATATATAATCTACCTAAGAGATTTAATTCTTCTAGAATATCTCCACTAAGGGAATTTTATAATTAGTAATCACCATCCAAAACATATTCCTTGAAGTTGCAATCTAAAATTCAAGAAATCAAGGTATATCCTCAACATGATCTTCCTTAGTCAACAAATATACACCCAAATACTCATGTTTTAGATTTTGGCTAGAAGAATCCTATCTAAATAGGGCTATTAAATCTTAATGAAGAAGGAGGATTCATCTTAGATCTAAGGTATAAATGAATTTAATGACTGAGCCTCTTATCAATTATAAGGAATGTTGAGGGAGGATGTACCATGGGAGGATAAAGAATTTAAATTGAATCATCCAACGATAATCAACATTGAGGACAACACTTGTTTAAAGGGAGGGGGCATGTTACATCCTTAACCTATAACATTTATTGGGATATGTGTAGCCATATTATGGATATAATAAAATTAATTAAGTCATATGATCATCTATTTAGCTTAATATTAGTCTTATCATTAGCCTAGGGTATTTCCATAACATAATTATGGTATATATATATATATATATATATATATATATATATATATATATGAGGTGATGGTTAGTAATTCATCATCATATGGTGGATTATATGATTATTTCAAGGTTATGGAGGTTACCCCTTGAAGTGGCTCATAAATATTGCATATATTCTACACTATTTTATTCATATTATGATCTATTATTGTTACTTTACTTTATTTGTGAATTAATTTTGTTACATGGAAACAAAGGGTGATACACTAAACCCATCACATTCATCATTGAGGTAGGTTTTTAATTTAATTTTAGGATTGGTAGATAGGTTAGTTTAGGAAAAATAGACATGGGGTAATCTATCTAGTGGATTTTTCCTCAAAAAATATCAAATTAAAGAGAAAAATAAGGGGAATAATGGGTTTTTATCAGAAAATGGATTTGACAAGTGGGTGATTTTTAGGATAAATTAATAGGAATGAATGAATTTATAATGTCATCAACTTGGATAATGACATTTTACAACTTGAAAGTCAAATCATTGTTAATGATGTCTAGTCAAATGGTTCATGAAGTATACTTTTAGGGATGGTCAATGAAGTACATTGGCCATCCTTGAAAGTATACTTCACAAAAGTTTGATGAAGTTTTAAATTAATATATGGATTATGGTGTATTATCAGGATGGATGATGTAGTTTAGTAAGTTTTCATTTTGCTTATATGTTAGATATTTTTGGTCAAATGGGAGACTAATTGGGTTTTTTATAATGTTTTTAGGCACAAATCCGAGTATAGCTCAGAATAATGTAGATGGAGACTAGATTTAATATTTTATAGCTATATTTTAATAAGTGGATAAAGCTTAGATAATTATTCTAGGGTTTTATGGAATTATGGATCTCTATGAAGAGTCATCTGATGCAAAAATACAAGTTATGTTGTTAAATATATGGAAAACAAGCACAAGCACTTTTATATGGGTGTTGGATGGGGATAATATGGAGGTGGTCATCACATTAAAGGAATTACATGCCATACTAGGTTTTTTGATAGAGGAGACACCCATGATATGTGATATTACAAACACTATGGTAGATAGGTAGGCAATAGCTTAACGAAACACATGGTCAGATTGGTACCACCTACATACTTACATAGTAAGATTGTAATATGTATTTTAACCACCAATTATGGACATCTAGAAAGAAATTTTGGGCATGATGGTGACATGAGTACTATGTCACAAAATTGATATAAGGGAATCATTATTTTTTATTATCATGTGCTAGGAAACTTTGGAGGGTTGTATGATATTCAACATGGGTGTAGGGTTCTAGGGTTAGCTAACACATTATTATTTTTATATTGTGACTAGACGGAACTAGACATATGGATAGATATTATAATTTTTTTATGTGGATATATGGTTTTTTTATGTATTAACTAGTGGGGGTATTGTTTTATATTGATGATCATTTTCCCCAAGTTAGGAAAAAGGTTTGGAGTTCCCTAGTGATATCATGGACATGGTATCTAAACTTAGAGATAGTGTGGAGAGATGTCATCACATAGAATATGTATGCATATATTATGGATACATGTTTGACATGGCCATTTATAATGTGAGCTTATAAATTGATCAGGTTGACATGACACACATCCATGTGGATAGAGATACATTCATGTGACAAGGATCCAAGGTATTTTGGATTATTTTACCCAAAAGTGTTGATGGCCTTGTCCCCATATCAAGTAATGCATGTGAGAGATTTGTAGTGTGAATAAGTTTAGAGGCCATATCTATAGGTCCAAATTTTGACATCATGATGTACTCCTCATCCTTAAGGTATGATAAAACAACATTAAGAAGAGATGACCATGATAGTATTAGGAGGAGGGGATGTGGGGAGTTTGGTGTACGGCATCCTAAAGGTGCATGTAACTAGTGTAGTTTAAGTGGGTAGGTAGAGTAGGTTTCATAGGTATATAGGAGTAGTGGAGATTATGTCATCCCAGTAGTGGATATAAAAACTCAAAGAATCCATATTTAATATATTTTGAAGAATGATATAGAAAGGCAAGTTAGATATAGGAAAATAGGGCCACCAATAGTGCTAGAATAGATAAGGATGTGGGTGTATGTATTTGTTGCATGTTGAAGGAGTATAGATAAGCTAAGTGTTGGTTTATTTTATCAGAAAATTTTCTAGACTTATATATAGTCATGCTAGAAGGTAGTGACATAGATATATAGTTTTTTATAGATTGATGTGTAATGTTTTTTTTTGAATTAAGTCACATATCTTAAGATATTGGTAGTGATCAAGGTCACATATCATGAGATATTGAATGATGTGTTTCCTCAACATTACATAATGACTATGCTAGATCTTATGGAACCATCTATGAGAGGTTGTATTAAATAATTTAAGCTCATATGAGATGTATAATAAATGTGAAAAAGATAAGAAAATGATTATAATATATTGAATTTAATTAGATAACATAAATCTAATTTAAACATAAGATGTGTAATAATGAAAATAAAGAAATGAGTAAAAACCAAGTCAATGCTTGTGCTATAATTTCTTAGAGGAAGACATGACCATCTAGTGACATAACTACTATGTCAAAGATAATAAAAATGTGAAGGCGATGGATAATTATGGCTTGGTTGTATCCACTAAGGTATTACCATGTAACACATAAATTGAAATCCATGAAACATAAAAATGAGAGATTGATACTAAAATCTAAACCAAAGAGATAGAACATGGAAATAAAGAAGAGGGATGTTGTCAACTAGAATTAACATCTATCAAATTAATATTTGGAATAATAAATGTGAGAAATAATTAGGTGATGTGTGATAAGGGTGATGGGAAAATATTAGCAAAGGCAAGACACACTAATCAATTGTTTAAGACTAAGAGTTTTCAACATCAAGGACATATAAAACACCACCTATAAAGTGCACACTTATACTAACAAGTGATATATATATATATATGATAACATGAAGGATATATGGAATTAAATACAAGATGATCCTACCTTCTCAAAACATGTTCCTAATTCCTGAGGATCATGATAGATCCATTGATCAATTACAAGATTTGGGTACTTGTGTGAAAATAAAGGTGGAACTAATGATATATCTCAAGCCTCCTACCCTAGTGTACTATCTTACCACACTCAAATTAAACCCAATATATAATAGGAATAAAACTATGGATCTTGAGATTTAACTTGGATAAGGGGAGTGCCAATGATATGATCATGATTTTTGGTGATTTTGACTTTTCAAACATGCATTTCCTTTTGAAATCTCCTTTCTCTTTTTCTTTGATATCTTGGTTTTTTAATTTTTATATTTTCCTCCTCTAAACACATATAAATAATGGGTATATAATATGAATAACATTAGATAAAGTATACCTATCCATTAAAGAGGAGAATGTAGTGATCAAGAAACTTAGATACTCCCTACACTTTAAAAGAGAATATAATCTTGTCTCAAACTTAAGTGTGCCTCAAGTGAAATATAGGAAAGGGGGATATGAGTACCATGAGGTCACATAAATTTTAAGATGATTCAATGAATATATGTTAGCAAATGACTACTAAGGGGGGGGGGTGTTTCTTAAAAAATGCTAAGAAATAGGGATTTGGAGGTACATGTGAATATAAATCAAATTTCATAATAAGTTCACATTGATGAATATAGTATCACAAGGGGAGGTGATACATAGGAAGAGGGTACTAATTTATTTAGATAGATTACATAAACTTGAAATAGGTCTATCACAATTAGTGATAGAGGTAAAATACAAAGGGAGGAGAGATAAACCAATGAGGGAAGAAATAAATCCAAGATGGGAAGGGAAATTAAATCAAAAGGGGAGAGAAAAATTTAAGAGAGGAAGAAAAACCCAAGAGAATAAAACATAATAAAAATAAATTACCAAAGGATAATAAAGGATGCAATGGACATATAAACCCAAGAGGGAGAGATTCTAAGAAGATAAAATATTACCAAAGGATCACAAAGGATGAAATTTCCAAATTAACCCAGGAGGGAAAGAGATACTAAGAAAAATCTATGAAAGGATCGTCAAGGTGAAATAAAAGTAAATTACCAAAAGATCATAAGATATGAAATTAATAAATAAACTCAAGAGGGAAAGAGAGATAATAAGAATGAAAAACACAATAAAGTAAAAAAAACATAATACATGAAACATAAATAGCAAGAAATGAAAAGTGCTAAAGATAATTATATAATATCCAAGACATGATAAAATATGAGATAAAATGTATGATAAAATAAATGAATACTCATAAATGTCTTAGAATATCATTACATACATCATAAATCTCACTGTGATTGGTAATGAACCTTGACCATGTTATATTATACTATCTCTAAAATATGTGCAAGGAAAACCTTATGAATAACCTCAATAGATAAATTGTGTATAGTAAAAGTTAGAGGATTATGATCCTTCAAATGTGAATAATATATACTATGAATAAAATATTCTAGCTAAAGAGGTATTTTAGTTTTAGGGGATTGGACTTCTATCCTAAGAAAATGATGTGACTATGGTGGTGGAGCCTAGCACTCTTGTTTTTGAAAACTCATATATGTTATTGATATGCTTAAAACTATGGAGTGAGAATAACACTCGTGCCAAGAAAATAACACTTCCCTTTCTTGGGTACATGTGAAAGAGAAAATTTTGGATTCTTCTTATTTAGTTGAGGAGATGAAGGTGGTGATAGATAATGAAACATCTCTAAATGTTGTTGATAGGATCAATAATCTATTGTAAAATAAGTAGTAATATTGTGAAAGTCATAGAAGAGCCTAAGTGGGGAAGACATGCGCATGGCTATTTACTATACATAAAAGGGGATTGATCTTGAAATTTTCACTATTGTAAATGTATCTCATTCCCTCTTTAATGCTAGGTAAGAAACCCAAATTCCTTATGCCACATGTAACATGGAGTTAGATGGTGCCATCCAAAATCTTACATCAAATTATTTGATGTTAATGTGTGTGGTGTTTAATCCAACACATTGCATGGAATAATAATATAAATAGCTATAACAATTAAAATACATCATAAGGGTTTTAAATTAAAAAAATACAATTTGGAGAAATAACTGGGAGCATAAAAGCACCTTTTCAGTGTGTTGGATTGCATGAAATAAACACTGGACTAAACAAGAACCAAACTAGGGAAATAAACAAATTAATAATATATTGAAGGAAAATGAATACACACACACACACACACACACACACACACACACACACACACACACACACACACACACACACACACACACACACACACACACACACACACACACACACAATTCTAGACAAAACTAAAATTATAATGCTAAAAGGAGAGATAATTTATAAATGAAAAGTGTGTTATTTTCAAATAAATATATGCAATTTATAAAGAAAAGTAAGATTATAAAAATAGAGTAATGACTCAAAATATAAAGTGTGTTATTTTTGAATAAACATATGATTCAAAAATATGCATGATGATTTATAATAGACTTTGAAATTTGTAAATGAAATATAACCTAGCATACAATGCCAACCCTAACAATGTATCAATGATCAAGGAAAAAAATTCACCTTGCTAGCAAGGTGCCCTCATATCAATCTACTAACAATAAAAGTTATTTTACCAACTTGTGATCCAAATGTCTCTCATTGGGGAGGATATGGCTAAGGGTTTTTAACTTGGAAGTATATGAGCATGTAAATCCCTGGAAAAATCTCTCTCTAATCCAATGTGTAGAACAATATAAAGAGAATGGTAACTAGAAAGGGAGTGGTTATGATTTACAGTAAGATGATCTATAATAATGAGTGGAAAAATAAGGTGTAATTATTTAAGAATGGATAGCATAAGGGTGCAATGTTAAAAAAAGAAAATGATAATTTGATATCCTATGAGTGAGGAAATGATAAAAAAGAAGTAATGGAGACCAAGTTTTCTAGTATATAGGTATAAAATGGGTGATAAAATTTCTAAAAGAGTTTTTTATTATTGTTAAAACTCCTTACATGCCTCCAATAGTAAAAAACTACTAAGTTTTAGTCCAACCATGAGTTTCACTAAAAAATGGTTTGGATGTAGAATGGTACACAGTCTCACAACCATTTTTTTAAACACTGAGATAAACAACTATGATACAAATACTTAATCATAGTTTAGCATGGAAAGATGAAGTGAGATATATATCTATTTATATCCAACATAAGAACTATACCAAGTCCATAAATTAAAAAATAACTTCAATAAGAAGCATTTGAACCACTTAGTATTTGGATAGATATGGGTCAATATAGAAACACTCATGCATGCCTATTTGTGTACTTCAAGGTGGCCTTTCTAGTAAATCTAACACTAACTTATACATGTACATGAGTACCTACATAGGCTATAAAATAGATGGTACCTTAATGGGCAAGTTAGAAAATTTTAGAAAATAATTCTAGAAAGTAAGACATATTCAATAACATCATACTAAGCTTGCATAAGTTAGATCTATCAAATTCAAAAGAAAAAGGCAGTGATCATGGAAAGGACTATTTCTAAAACCAATAAAAATATTTGGAACAATTTATGAAGTTTAAAAAACAAGTAAGGTATGAGATTGACATCCCGTTGGTAGGTAGCTTAAGGAGATTAAATCAAAGTATAAGTGTATCAATTAAGCTTCTTGAGATGTTTCAATAACCATGATTATGTTTCATTTTGGAACATCTTACCATTTTACAAGGTAGGGTTAGTATCAAGGTAAAGGTCAAGATATGCCTGCTTAATGATCTTATTTAAGTTAAGACATCTTTATTAGGTTATACAAACATAACTAAAAAATCAATGTTTTATTACCACATGAGTTCAAGGGACTCAATGTACTTATAAAAGGTTTACCAATTAACCTTATTATTTAAGCGAATTAAAATTCAACTCGGATCAATGTCCTTTAGACCAAGAATAATATTATTATTTAATACTTTAGAACTTCGCATTCTTATCTTCCAAGGAAGATTTACCAATTCCAAATTAATGATTATAACTCAAATCATTAGCCATTAACACACCCCTTTTTCATTATAATGAAATAAATTAACTTGTTATTTTTCCAATGATCAATTCCAAGTATGGAGCAAATGATCCTCAATCAATCATGCCTTATTTTGAATAACCATTTGGGTTTAAGGATTTTAATGGCTAAACCTTTTACTAGCTTATTTACTAAATTATCTTTAACACATGTATAATATTTGAATATTATTAATTAAATCATAGCTACAATTGAACAATCCAAAATTACCAAGTGATTATAAAAGGCTATCCAAAATAGTCCTATCAATCCAAACAATGATATAATGGTTTCCAAAAAGGATTGTCTTCATTATATAATCCTTAAGAGGATATTAAATTTAGAAAAATTTTAAGCTCTTTAAAAGAATCCTAAACATAGAGTCAATTTAGTAATTACAACTCTTTAACCTAAGTCTTATGTTTTTGACGTAGTCAAATGAAGACTTCCACAAGAATATAAAAATTCCAATCAAGGTAACTTATATTTGATAATTAATATCCTTTTATAACTTTAATAAACATAATGATCAAACAATTATAAAGTTACTCAAAGTAATCTTAACAACTTAATTCACAAACAATCATTAATTACTTCACTCTACAAGTAACAAAATGCCATCCACAATAGTTAGAAGACATAATAAAATAAAATAGTCACATGAACTTCAAAACATTTCATGAACACACATCCATGAAAGAGAATTAAAAAATGATTTTTTTGAATTATGCTAATAACTACTTCAACATACTCAATCAATACGTAACTCATTAAGGTTCAAATAAGAATCTACATAAATTAGACATTCCAATCACATAAAATAAAACTAATGAATGAATTAGTTTAGCTCATGTAGCTATAGGTTCAAATTATCAATACGTCATAAATATAAATGACCACATAATGAATTATTTTAATATTTTAATGATCAAATTTAATTTGAATTATGCACTAACCTAATTATGCAATTTAGACATAATATTAACTTAGCATCACATAATTGATAACATTAATATGATAAATGAAGTTATTTATACAATAATAAATCAACTCATTTTATAGTCTACTATCAAAAATCAATCTAGACAAAGTAAAACAATAATATTCTACATGTAATTTGGTGAACCAAAAATCCACCTCATTAGTCCTAATGAGCCCAACCATGAATGGCCCTAGACCGCCCCAACCATTAGTTGGATGAAGATCAGCTCAATTAAGAAATGGTGGAGAAAATAAAATTGAAACACACTGAGCTTGAAAAATAAAAAAACAAGTATTATAAATAAATGAACCAACTTGTTCATATTCAATCTCACCAAGATCCATTAACTTGGTAAAAAATTCAAGACTGTTACTTATCTCTTTGAGCTTATTGATTTATGAGTCATATTTTATTCATTGAATATAACAAGATCCACAAATTCATAACATGACATTATATTATAGTTGTGCATTAAATACCTAATTTATAAATATAAATAAGCTAGATTAGGAACTCACAACACTAAGAGAAATAAAACTCTGCAATCTAAAAATGATAGCTTGACATGGGCATATCACATAATATAAAACTACAAGTCAAAGTTGACTGAAATAGACCTTACCAATAATATAGAGAGATTAAAATATCATTATCTAACTATAATGATATAACAATCAAAATGAAATCATAATGATATAATTCAAACTATATCATCTTCTCAAATCTAAGTCAACCCATCATGATTGGAAATCCAATCAAATGATAAAAATAAAATTATCTAAATAAGTCAAAAATATTCATCATGATAAAAATCATAGCTTGGAAGTACAGACTATAAATCCATGAAATATAAATAATAATAAAATATTATTTTACTCAAACCTTAATAACAATTTTGATTCATAATAAAATATCAAAATGTCATTCTTCTTCCATGGCTGTGGCCAAGTCATTCATAAAAGGGTTTATAAAAAATAAATAAAATACCATATAAAACCCAAATGTATAAAGGTAGGGTTTCAAGTTTATACCAGTGTTTTCACAACAAGAAGAACCCTTAAAAATAATGCACAATCATGGCCTCAAAATGACATAACCAAATAAAAACAAACTTTCATAGTAATAATAATGGAAGTTGAAATATGTAAATAAAAATACTAATGTTAAGTTATGGCCAAGTTGAAATGGCTACCATGTTATTTATTTTGAAAAAAAAAACAAACCCAAAAATTCAAACCTTATAGGGTTTAATATATCATTTCTAGCCATCAAAATAATATTATTGCAAGCCAAAGATAATAAAAAATTATTGCATTTAATTTTTACAACACAACCTAGTTTGAAAAATAAGGTCAAACTAAAACACACCCATAATTTTAAAAATAATACTTACTTAGATTCTTGAAAGAAGAGAGTTTATTTATCTTTCCAATAGGCTTCCAACTTTTCCAAACTAACAATTGACAATTCAGGAATGAATCATTCTACAACAAGAGAAACTAGTCAACCCATTTTAGCCAAGTCAAACCACCAGATGACTCCACCAAACCCCTTGCATGGCCAATAAGGAAAACCAAACTACAATTTAAACTCAAGTAATGTCATGCATCTAACTACCTCACCACTTCCATTGGACACCATGCATGAAATATAAAAGAGTCTCCCCAAATTATAGGGCTTCTAAACACACAAGCAAAATGATTAAGAAATAGCTATAATAGGTTTGGAAGAGTCTTGACCCATTTACATCGAGTAGCGAGCCAATGCCATAAACTAAAGTCATAATCAAAACCCAAAACTTCAACTAATGCCATGCCCATGGGGGTCATGGTTCCAAATTACATTGCCTTAGAAAATCCAAGCCAATACTTGGTCTTTATAAGCTTTGGATGACATACAAGTTTCAAACCATAACAAAAGACATCCAAAATATTAAACACAAGCCAAAGACTAATTCAAAATGTTAAAATGCCTTAGATCCATATAATGGTTATCATCTTTATTGCCAAAGTGAAATAGGACTGTGACTAAAATGTCACTCAAGATTCCAACACAAGTCATGATTTTGAAAACAAGTTAAATAACATTGAACACTAATACAATGTCGAATACTGATAATCAATATATAAGGTGAATAATATAATGAGTAAGAAAATCAAGTAATAGAAAATAATTCAGTAAAAAAGACTAACTCATTTCAGTAAAGCTGATAAAGTCAATGAGTCAAAATCCACTTAGTAAATTAATGATTGAACAAGAAGTTGAAATTAACTAACATCCAAATAAAAAATGAAATCAATATTAAAAATGATAAGCACTTAGTATTATAAATCAAGTATATAAAAAATGAATCAAAGAAATGATACAATCAAAGCTCAATTTACCATTTAAATTTATTATTCTAATTTATTTCTTCATATTTCTTGGTTGCTCAGGTCTGAATACAACTAGCTCATGTACCTATAGCTACAGTCACAGAATATACCATGATTAGTATTTGAACATCTAAGGGTTATAAATGCAATAACAACATTTAAATAATATAATTGAATTGAATGATAAATTAGTAACTCATTAAACATAAATTTCCAATATTGTAATGAAAAATATATCAAATAATGTCTCAAAAATAATAATAATAATAATAATAATGGATCAAACATAGATCACAAAACTGTATCATCATAGTAATCCAAAAAATTATTCCTAAATAGTTCATAACTAAACCAAAATCAACAAGTGTAATAAATGTAGGAAAATAAGGTCATGTCATCCTCCCCCACTTGGAAAAGAGCCATCTTAGTGATCAAAATAGCTAAGGATAGTGTTGCTTGAAAATACTCTCATCTTCTCAAGTAACACTAATTTTTGACAAAGGATCCAATTCAACCAGAATTTGGGAAATCTCATGATTTCTCAATAAAATATTGTGATGGTCTAAGATCCTTAATGGATCCAATTGCATCTTTTACTTTTCTAAAACTTGAATATGATTCCAATCCAGAATATAAGAGGGATCAAGCATATATTTTCTCATTAATGCAATATGAAACATGTATGAATCTGATATAGAAAAGGAGGAAGGGCTAGTCAATAGACAACAAGACTAATTTTCTCCAAAATTACAAAGGGTCCTATAAATCAATGAACTAATTTTAAATACATTCCATACTTAACTTTTCTATAGTCTAACACACAAAAAAACCTTATCACCAACTTCAAATTCATGAGGTGACCTCTTTAAATCAATATAACTCTTTTACCTATTAGAGGCAGCCTTTAGATTTTTAATTATGATTTTTATTTGCCTATCATACTCTTGTAAAACATTAGGATTAACAATAATTTTATTTTCCAAACTTTACCAACCAAGTGGTGTTTTACACTTGTGTCCATATAAAGCCTCAAAAGGAGCCATTTTAATCACATAATGGTATGTGTTATTGTAATAAAATTTAATTAAGTGTAAATAATCTTCATGTTTAACTTGGTGATCCTTTTTCAAGTTATAAGATGAATTAAAATTCAATATTATACCAAAAGTAGCAGTCAAAGTTTTCCAAAACCTTGAATTAAAATTTTTGTCTCTATCTAAAATAATAACTTTAGGCATGCCATACAACCGTACTTTTTTTTCAAAAACTATTTAACAAACATAGAGGCATCATCAGTTAAATTTCCAACAATGAAATGACCAACTTTAATAATCTTATCTATTAACAATAGAATAATATCATGTCTACTTTGATATTTCAATAAAGTAGCTATGAAATATAGATAAATCATGCCCACTTACCTTGTGGTACATCATGAGGATACAAAAAACCACCTGGAAGATAATGTTCATCTTTCACATGTTGACATTTTAAACATTTTTCCAAAAAGTCATCAACTTCATGTTTTAAAATAGGTCAATGATGCGGACTTTTTATCTTATGTGTCATCTTTATGGCACCAGGATGAGAAAAATGAGGTGTTTCATGCACTTCTATCAGCAATATGTTCCTTAATTCACCAGACTCAAGCAGATAAATTCTATTTTCGTCTGATTAAACCATCATAATCAATAGAAAATTTATTTTCAATAGGATCATCAGCCAAATTTGTACTTATATCTTGGTAAAACTTATTAGAATGCTATTATTCCATAATTTTAGTTCTAAAATATTATGTAAAATAGACAAGGTAGTGAGATACATGCATTGACTGAGTGCATCAACAACATGATTCTCCTTACCTTTCACATCTGAAATGTTCATATCAAAATTACTCAAAAATTCCATCCATCTATGTTGGTTAACATTCAAATCATCTTGGGAAAATGAATATTCTAGGTTGTGATGATCAAATTTTACTTCAAAATGCTTACCTTAAAAAAGTGTTTCCATTTACTCAAATCATTAAAAATGGATGCAAGTTCTAGGCCATTAGTGGTGTAATTTTTCTCATGATATTTTATTTTGTGTCATTCATAATCCGCAATTGAACCATCTTACATTAGCATGCCACCCAAGCCTTATTTGGATGCATCAGTCTAGATTTGAAAATTACCATTAGGATATGATATGATAAGTATAGGTTCTATAATTAACAAATCTTTAATCTTTTGAAAATATTTTTCACACTTAGAAGTTCAAACAAACTTCTTACCCTTATGATACAAAGAATTTATTGGGTTATCCAACTTAGAAATGTTTTCAACAAACCTTTTATAATAACCATGTAGTCCCATAAAACTACATACTTCATGTACATTTTTAGGAGCAAGCCACTCTTGGATAGCCTTAATATTAACTTGATCAATAAAAATGTTAACCTTAGATATTATGTGACCCAAGTAGTGGATCTCAATTTAAAATAAATTAATTTAGATAGTTTACTAAACAATTTATACTCCCTTAGCCTTTGTAGCACTAAATTCAAATGTTATTCATGTTTAGATGCATTATTAGAATAAATAAATATGTCATCAAGGAAAGATAGAATAAATTTGTCTAAAAGATCCCCAAATATACTATTCATTAAGTTTATAAATTCAATAGGCACATTAGTTAAACCAAATAGCAATACTGTAAACTCATAATGTCCATACCAAGTTCTGAAAATGATCTTATGGATGTTTTCATCCTTGATTCTTAGCTAGTGATAGCTTAATCTCAAGTCTATCCTAGAAAATATAGATACATCCTTCATTTTATTAAACAAATAATTTATCCTCAACAAAGGATAATTAATCTTGATACTAACCTTGTTAATCATGTGATAATCAATGCACAACCATAAGGTTCCATCCTTCTTTTTCACAATAACCATAGGTGCACCCCAAGGTGACACACTTAGTCTAATGTTACCATTTTATAGAAGCTCTTTTAGTTGATATTTCAGCTCCTACAAATATGATACATTCATATGATAATATGATTTAGACATAGTGGCTACCCATGGCATTATATCAATAGAAAAGTTAAACTCTCTCTTAGGAGGTAAATCAGGCATTTTTTCAAGAAAAATATCAAAGAATTCTTATTAAAATAGATATTATTATTATTTTTATTATAGGTGTTATTTCATGCATCTATATAGCATATATTTTATAACATTTACTCATTACTTTCTTTAGATGTAGGTCTGATAACAACTTATATACTTTAGGTTTCATCAAATCTTAGAATTATTATTGATTTTCCCATGTCATCATAGCATCTAACCATTTTTTACAGAAATCTAGATTAGATTTATGTTGTTTTAACCAATCCATGCTCAAAATTACATCAAATTAACCAAGAGGAGATAAAAATAGGTTAACTTGGGTCTAAAAATTGCCTAAGTCTATTCTTACTTGTTAGATACACTTAGAAATTGACACCCTTTTTCTTGAGCATATCCTAATTGTACTTCAAAGTCACATGTTTCAGTTTAAAGTTATTCACTAAATTTGGATTAATAAAATAATCCATTGATCTTGAATCAAACAAAATTGAAATAAAAATAACATTTAATTTACCTCTAAATTTGATAGGGGTTGCTTAAAAATCTATGTTTCTATTATCCATAGTTGTATACACCTTATAGTTAGCTGATTGACATGATTTGATCTTGGGACTATCCTTGTGATACTGATATCACAACATTCCCAACATACTATAGTCCTCTAAGGTGACATAAGAATGGTATTTGCCCTAGTGGTAGGTATATTTTGACTACCTTAGGTTTGATTTCTCTTAAAATTTATATACTTAGAAGAATTCTAATTTTTAAATTTTTTATTCTACCCTTGAAATTTATAAAAACCATTGGTAATCCTAGTAAATTTATGGTTTTGATCAATTTTCTTAAAATTCTTAGGTGAAGGGGACAAATTCTTATTCTTAGATTATTGCCTACTCTATTTAAAATCTTTTTTGACCTTTTGATGAGTTTTCTCCTTTTTTCCCTATGAGTAGATTCAATAGTAGCAGTTAAAGTATTAGGATTTGTCAGATTGACATCATGCATCAATATATCCTTCAAACCCAAATTAAACTTGGTAATTTTATTCTCTTCATCATGCATGTAGTTAACATGATTAAGAAAGTTTAAAAATTTATTTTCATACTTAGTCACTGACATATTCTCTTGCTTTAACAATTGAAAATTAGTTATTTTATGCACCTTAAAGTTAAAGCTGAGATCCCTCTTTTTGAACTACCTTTCAAATTAAGATAGGTAAGAGTCATTGGTTTGTAACCCTCTAAATCATAGAGATGGTTCCATCAAAGATCTATAAATCTAACTAAATGATAATCAACCACTCTTTCTTTCTTGTTGGAGGGAATATTATGAAGGTTAAAGTACTTCTACAAGTAAACCAACCATGAATCAACTGCAACACCAAATTTATCACCTGAAAAGGTTGGTGGAGGCAAATTTTTTAGTTCCTTGCTGATAGTAATAACCAAATTTATAGGGTTATCTTGAAGCTCTTGCTCACCAACTTGCCCTTTTTCTCTAAATGGTAGTTCTTTAGATGGAACACCCTCCAAGTTATTTAATCTACATTCCTAGGTGTCCAACTTAATTTTTAAGGCATTCAATGTAGTTAGTATCTCATTCAAGACTACCTCATAATTATCATTAGGGTTATTTTAATCATGGTTAATGGATCCAATATTTATTTTATCATTGTTGAGAGGAGGTTCCTCTCTTTCAAGAATATTAACCCTATGACCTCTACCTCTACCTCTACCAGGGCTAACATACCTTGGGTTATTTTCTTATATTCTAGATCTTGTCCTCACCATATTATGTTGAAATAAACAACTTAGTAGGAAAATAAGATAAAAAACATTCCCCAAAGTTCCCTAGAGTATTATAACCATGCTCTAATACCAAGATCTCAAAACCAATTTTTTTAGCATTGAGATAAATAATTATGGTACAAATACTTAATCAGAGTTTAGAATAGATTTAAGAAGTGAGATCCATAACTATGTCATAGACAACATAGGAGCTAGACCAAGTCTATAAATTAATAATGACTTCATTATAAATCAATTAACCACTTAGTATTCAAATAGATGTGTCTCAATGTAGAAACACTCATGCATGTCTATCTATGTACTTAAAGGTGGCCTTCCTAGTAAAGCCATCACTAACTTATACATGTACCTGAGTACCTACACATGTTATAAAATATTTGATACCTTAATGGGTAAATCATAAAAGTTCAACAAATAGATGTAGGAAGTAAGACAAATTAAAAAAAAATCATCCTACTAAGCTTGCATAAGTAAGATCTATCAAATTCACAAACAACAAACAATGATCATGGAAAGGACTATTTCTAAAAGAAATACAAATATTTGGAACACTTTATGAAATTCATAAAATAAGTAAGTGATGAGATTGAAATACCATTGGTGGGTAGCTAATAAATATTAGATCAAAGTATAAATGTATTGATTAAGTTTCTTTAGATGTTTCAATACCATGCTTATGTTCCATTTTGGAACATCTTACCATTTTACAAGGCAGGGTTAGTCTCAAGGTATAGGTCAAGACATGCCTGATTAATTATCTTATTTAAGTTAAAACATCCTTATTAGGTTATACAAATGTAATTAAAACATCAGTATTTGATCACTGCATGAGTTTAAGGGACTCAATGTACTTATAAAAGGTTTACCAATTAACCCTATCATTTAAGTGAACATAATTGTTTAAAAATTTATAACTTCTCATTCTTATCTTCCAAGGAAGATTTATCAATTCCAAATTAATGATTATAACTCACATCATAACCTTTAATACACCCATTTTTCATTATAATGAAATAGATTGATTTGTTATTTCTAATGATCAATTTCAAGTATGAAGCAAATGATCCTCAATCACATCATGCCTCAATTATAATAACCATTCGATTTTAATGATTTCAATGACTTAACCATTTACCATCTTGTTTATTAAACTATCATTAACACATGTTTAATATTTAAATATTATTAATTAAATCTTATCTACAATTAAACAATCCAAAATTACCAAGTGATTATATAATGTTGTCTGAAATATTCCTATCACTTCAAATAGTGATATAATAATTTCCAAAAATGATTATATTAATTATATAATCCTTAAGAGGATATTAAATTTAGACACTTTTTAATTTATTTAAAATAATAATAATTATAGAGTCAATTTAGTAATTGCAGCTCTTTAACCTAGGTCTTATGTTTTTGAGTTAGTCAAATGAAGACTTCACACAAGGATATAAAAATTCCAATCAAAACAACTTGTATTTGATTAAGTAATATCCTTATAAAACTGTAATAAGCATAATTATCAAACAAATATAAAGTTACATAAATTAATCTTAACAACTTCATTCAAAAGTTATCATTAATTACTTCACTTTACATATAACACAATGACATCCATAATAGTTAGAAGGCTTAATAAAATAAAATAGTCACATGAAATTAAAAAATATTAATGAATACACATCTATGAAATAGAATAACAAAATGATTTATTCCAATTATGCTGAGAACTACTTCAACATACTTAATAAATAATTAACTCATTGAGGTTCAAATAAGAGTCTACATAAATCAAACATTCAAATAACATAACATAAAACTAATGAATTGATTATTTTAGCTCATGAAACTTTAGGTTCAAATTTTTCATACATCATAAATATAAATTACCACATAATGAATGATTTTATATTTCAAAGATCAACTTTAATTCAAATTATGCACTAACATAATTATACAAGTTAGACATAATATTAACTTAACATCACATAAATGATAACATTAATATAATAAATGAATTTATTTATAAAATAATAAATCAACTCATTTTATAGTATACTATCAAAACTCAATCCAAAATAAGCACAAAAATAATCTTCTACACATAATCCATTGAAGCAAAAACTCCCCTCACTAGTCCCAATGAGTGCAACCATAAGTGGCCCTAGACCACCCCAACCATTATTTGGATGTAGATCAAGGTATCAAAGACATGCTAGAGAAATTAAAATCAAAACACACTGAGCTTGAAAAATAAACAAGCAAGTAAAAAAAAATGAACTAACTTGTTCATATTCAATCTTACCAAGATCCATTAACTTTGCACAAAATTTAAGACTGTCGCTCATCCCTTTGAGTTTCTTGATTTATGATTCACATTTTATTCATTGAATATAACATGATCCAAAAATTCATGCCATGCCATTATATTTCATTCATGTATTAAATATTGATTTAATAAATATAAATGACCTAAAAATCATAACACAAATATAAATAAAAGTTTGTAATCTAAAAATGATAGCTGGACACAAGACCATATCACATAACATAAAGCTACAAGTCAAAGTTGACCAACATAGACCTTATCAATAATTAGAAAGAGATTCAAACATCATTATCCAACTGTAATGCTATATCAATAAAACTAAAATCATAATGATAGAAGAAGTCAAACTATCAAATCTTTTTAAATCCAAGTCAACCCATCATAACTGAAAATGCAATCAAATGATAAAAATAGAATTATCTAAATAAATCAAAAATATTAATCATGGTAAAAATAAAACCTAGAAGTATGACTTATAAATCCATGAAATCCAAATAATAATAAATTATTATTTTACTCAAACCCTAATAATAATTTTGAGTCATAGTAAAATATCATAATGTCATTGTTCTTATAGGGTCATGACCAAGTCATGCACAACATGTTTTATAAAAAAAAATAGAACAACCCTATCAAAACCTAAATGTATAAATCTAGGGTATCAATTTCATACCAACATTTTCACAACAACATGAACCCCTAAAAATAATGTATAGTAATGACCTCAAAATAACATAAGCAAAAATAAAAAATAAAAAATCCTTAGTAATAATAATGGACTTCAAAATACACAAAAAAATACTAAAAATAGGCTATAGATGAACCAAAATGGCTTCCATATTCTTCATTTTAAAAACAAAAAAACAAACCTAGAAATAACTCAAACCCTACAACATTTAATCTATCATTTCTAACCATCACAAAAATATTATTTCAAGCCAAAGATAATAAAAAATGATTGCATTTAATTTTTCCAACACAACCTAGTTCAAACCAACAATGCTAAACTAAAAAACAACCAAAAATTTTAAAAACAATACTTACTTGGAGTCCTAAAAGAAGAGAGTTTCTTTATCTTTACAACAGGATTCCAACTTTTCTAAAATGACCAATTGAAGAACGAATCATCCTACAACAAGAAAAAAATTTGACACATTTTAACCAAGTTGAACCACTGGATGACTCCACAAAACCCCTTATGTGGCTGACAAGGAAAAACAAACTATAATTCAAACTCTGAAGGAAGCTCGTATCTCTAACTTCCTTGCCATTTCTCTTGTTTTCCATGCATGAAATCTGACAGAGTCTCCTCAAATTAAAAGGGTTATAAGCATAAAATAAAAATGACCAAGAAATAATCCTAATAGGGTTAGAAGAGTATTAAACCATTTGCATTGAGTGGTGAGACAATTCCATAATCTAAAGTCATAAGAAAAACCCAACACTTCAACTAATGTCATGCCCATGTTGGGTCATGGCCCCTAATTACATTTACTTAGTAAAGCCAAGCCAAGACCTAGTCATCACAAGCATTGAATTCCATATGAGTTTCAAACCACAATAAAATACCTCCAAACTATTAAACATAAGCCAAAGACTAATTCAAAACATTAAAATGACTTCAAACCATACAAGGTTATTGCCTTTAATGCCAAATTGAAACAAGACTATGACTAGAATGTCACTCAAGATTCTAACATAAGTCATGATTTTGACAAGTCAAATAACACTGAACACCAAAACAATGTTGAAGACCGATAAATAATACACAAGGTGAACAATATAAAGAGTAAGATAATCAAGTAAAAAAAATAGTACAGTTGTAAATACTAACTTGTTTCATTAAAGTTGATAAAGTCAATGAGTTGAAATAAATTGAGTAAATTAATGATCAAATAAGAAGTCAAAACCAACTAAATACCAAATCAAAAATGAAATCAAACTTAAAAATGATAGGCACTCAACATTATAAATCAAGTATATAATAAATGAATCAAAGCAATGTTATAGTCAAAACTTATTTTGTCATTTAAACTTACTGTTATGATTTATTTCTTATTATTCCTCCATATTTCTTGGATTCTCAAGTCTAAATACAACTTAGCTCATGTACCTATCCCTGCAGTCACAAAATAGAAATGCAGTAACAAAATTTAAGTAATACAACTAAACTAAATGATAAATCAATAACTCACTAAGCATAAATATCCAATGATGTAATGAAAACCATATCAATTTATAGCCTAAATTTTGGATTCTTCCTATATTACTATTTTTAACAATAAAAACCCATAATATAAACAACATCAAATAGAGAGGATAAAGAGATAATCAGATGCTTGTAATGAGATTTCTTACCATCATTTTACCTTTTATATCTCCCCTCTAAGATTTCCAAACTAATTTTGGATGCAAAATATGTTGGATATTAGATTTCTTGATTATGCTTAACAATGGATTCAAATGGACTTTTGGCTTGATAATGGCTTTCAAAAAAAGACTATATGAGTGAAAGAAGGATGGTTATGGATGCAAGATGGCTTCAATATTTATAAATTTAAAGTTAGTTTTCATGAAGGGATTGGCTTTATATATACATGAGAGGGAAAATCGATGGCTTAAATTTAATTTTGAGCCATTGAGATCAATGGCCAAGGATTTTCCAAGGAATTGTTAATTCCTTGGAATCCTCTAGAATAGACGATTCTAGAGGAGGAGGGTTATATTAGAGGAAATTATAGAATTATCCAATTCTAAAATCTCCATTATGGAGTAGGGGTGTAGGAATATATAGTTTAGTAGGGTGGTAGATGGGTATGTGAATAAAATCTATTTTTAAATTGGTAAGTGGTTTAATGGGTAGGTTAGTAGGTAAGTAGGATTATTTAATAGACTAATGAGGGTGATTATTTGGTTACAAGTGTAGAATAATGTTTTTAGGATGTGGGGAATATGGGATAAGATATTAGTTAATTAGCTGGGAAATATAGTTATAAGTTAAATTAGTAGAATTAGTAGAATTATCAGGGCAAGTAGATTTATATGCATACATTTTACCCTTCTTTGAGAGGGAATTATGATTGGAAAATATGGAAGGATTAATGGTATTTTAAATAAAAACCATAGTCATGTATGGAAATGGTGTTAGACAGTGTTAGTAGGTATGATTCCCCCTCGAGGGAGCATGTAGGGAGAACTGACCTAGATGGTTACTCAAACAAAGGTCCTATGGGTGGGATAAGACCAAGATGATGAGATGGGGTTGGGATGCCTCGAGTATTGATATAACTATGGTTGAGATGCCCCAAGAATAGATATTATGGGATAGAGTGGCTTGATCTTGAGAGATGTGTTCTAGACAAATTATCAATGTCTATAAAGGAGACTGGTTGATAAGATAAGAATTCCCAAGATGAAGACATTATCTAAGAAATAAAGAGATGAGATAAGCTAAAAGCTAGTGATGTTTCCCATAGTAAGGACATATGTTAGGGAGGGATAGAAAGCCTATAATAGAGATTAGATGAGTTGATTAAGGAGAATAAGCCAATTTTGTAAGATACATAACTTAAAGTGATGTATGATTGTTGAGTGATATCATCTAGGATAGGATGGGGATTAGGGGTTAATAGTGGTTGAGTTATCTTTGGGCATAAAAGCATGGGCAATTACTACCTACATAGTCTTATAAGACCTTAGGATGATGTAGTTCTAACATGGGATTAATGTGGATAATGAGGAAAGACTATGCCCTAGATGACTTAAGGAGGATAATCAATGATTAACTAAGGTAATTTATTAAGTTGATAGGATTTGGATGTGGAAGGATAAGAAAAAAGGGATGTTAGGGGTGAAGGGAGTGATGGGGGGTAAAAATAAAGGGGGTTAAATAGGACAAAAGAGTGAAGGGGGGTTCATTTTAACTTTTGACCTTGGTGAATTTTTTTCTCTAAGATAAAAACATGGATTGGATCCCATGAGCTTTACACCACAATGAGAGAGTCTAGGAGTTCTAAAGGCCCAAGGATGTTAGACCATTGGTGATTTATTAGCCCCTGTCCTATGAATTTGTCAAATTTTGGCAAAATTTTGTATTTATTTCATGTTAATTAGGGCAAAGGCACTATAGGTGCAATATTATAACTAAGGGCAATGCCCTTAATCACATTATTTCACTTGTGACTAGTGATGTTGCATTAAGAGTTATGGTATTATAATACCATAATTGTAGAATTATGGTATTGTAATATTGTATGTCTCAACTTATGATATTATAATATTTTAGGTTAGCGATTCATGGTTTTGCATAACCATGAGGTTAGAGTTTTAGTTATGAAAAAATGTAAGACTAAATTAGTGATATTGACAAGATCACTAATTAGGAAAAACTCACAAACTGTGATATTACCATGGGTGGTGAAAATGGCAAAGGGATGGGGGATAGAAGGATAGGGTAAGTTATTTAATGGGGTTATAAATAGTTATGAAATTAGATGAGGTTAGGATGAATTAGGGATAAGTAATCTATGATGGTTTAGGCTTAATTAGGTGTAAGTTATATGATGAATGTTAAGGGTAAATGGGATTAGTAATTAGGGGATGGGATTGGTATTAGGAATGTAAATGAGTTAGGGAAGAGGCTTTAGGCTAGGAGGTGGGGTTGGATTAGGTAAGATAGGTTAAGGTAGACTAGGGATGGATGAGGGTAAATTAGGTTGAAATACTAAGATAGGAAGTGGTGTTAATTTGGCTAAGGATGAATTGATTAGGAGTAGGTAAGGAATACTAGTATGGATTTAGGGTTTGGGATGTTCTTTTTGATATGGGAAATGGGTTTTAGGGTAGTAAATTATGATAAATAGAGTTAGTGATAGGTTGTGTAACTAGTGTAGGAGGACTTCTACATGATGGCATCTCAATTATGATAGCCTGAGGTTCTTCATGAGATGCACCAATTGACTGCTACTGATTATGGGGTGTTAGAGCCTGTGGGGTTGAATAACATTGCTATAATACTAGTGGTGTAGATTGATTGTGCCCTAATTACTACATTTTTATAGTGATGGAACTTAGAGATGATTACCTTCCACTTCATGAACAAAGAGATGATGGTGACATTAGAGGATTTCTATCAGATCCTATAATTGCCAATGATAAGGGATAGGATTTACTGGCAATCACACACACCTAGTGTGATGATACAAATATTAGTAGGAGGATTGCATGTTGGTATGTGGGATAATTAGGTGGACATAGATAGATGCATATGAGAGGGTATTATTGATAAATTGACACTAGTTGTGATGTCTCTTGTGACCAACATAATCTTATCAAATAAGAGTGATTAGTGGTTTCATCTGAGACTTGCAGATGTGGTTACATATATGGTTCAAGACTTTAGCATTTTTGCATGGGGGTGAGTGGTATTTCTCAACTATACTAAGAGTTGCACTTAGGTTCCTATAGGGGAGTGGTGAGCCTAGGTCTATCACTATTATTGCAAATCTAAAGCTAGGATATTATTGTAATCCTATGGCCTCTAGGTAATTGAAAAGCTAGGTAACCTCATAATCTTATGGTTTTTTGATGGTAAATTTTATTGGGTGTGTAGAGAGGTTACATAGAGGAGATGATATTTTATATATAGGCTTTTAATAGTTTGAATCCAAAAAATATCACATGGATACCTTATAGGGGACTTTAGTTTCATTGGGAGGATGAGGCTAAGGTGACTCAATATATGCTTACCAAGTGTTACCTGATAAGGTAGAGAGACTTATCATAGAGTGGTATTAACCTAACCATCTTTAGAGATAATTTAGGCTCCCATAAGATGTTCTAGGTGAGGGGCATTTATTTTCTAAGAGTGATCAAGAGAGGCCATAGTGGGGGAGGATAGTAAATAGAGCTCTTGCATGTATGGATTATGATAGCCTTGACCCATTCCCATTCAATTTATAGAATCCTTTACTAGATCTAGGATAAAAACAACTTACATGGCATGGTGGGATCATAGGGTCATAGTGAGGTTACTCATACATAGGGTTATGGTACAAAAGGAAGTAGTGAGGAAGGTTTTGTAAGTGCAGGTGAGGTTATGGAGATAAAGGATGGTATAGATCCCAATGTAGGATGCTAAGGGTAGAAAGGGAGGTCTATATATCATATAGGTAGATGGGGGTGATGGGGATCAAGTAGCCATAATGGCTCAAGATAGAGGGAGTGAGACCCAAGCTAGAGTGACTAACACACAAGATGGAGCTAGTGTGAGTGGGGATGGTGTAGGACCATCTCAACCACCATTGATAGAAGATGAGTGATCATTACTATCATGAGTCAGGTTAGAGATACAAGTATAACTTACAAATATTTCCAAGATTGCCATAGAGAAGGACCATCTCTAGGCTCGATTATAGGCATAGAATGGTTAGTTAGCCTAGACACAGTAGCAAGTTGATAGATTATAGGGATATGTGACTACCTTATAGGCTTAGGTAGTTATGTTATAGATCTAGATCCAAATTCAAAACATATATATTATTGGTTATCATGCACAAATTACCTAGATGTAGATGTGGATTAAAGACCTGATAAGAGAGTTGTAGGTGGTTGAGAGGTCCAAGGAGGAGGTAGCCACAATGATGCTAGTAGGTGGAATGGATGGGGTGATGTGGAACATCATGAGGTTAACTTAGGATGTGTAGTATTATAGGTACTTGTATAAGGCAATAGTGCCAATTGAGCAATGTGCACCTTCATTTAGATCCAACTTATCATAGTCAATACACCAACACCCTAGAGGACCCCTAGGAGCCTAAGTGACACATATATATGTATTTTATTATTTTATATCACCTTACTACCAAAAATGAATATATATATATATATATATATATATGACATGGACTCCATGTGGAAATTTATATATATGATGGGATTTTTGAGATGATGTGATATGTTATGTAGTGATGATTATGGTTTTGTGATATGCATTGATTATGGATAATTGTATGATTATATGATGTTTATGTGATGGATTTTTTTATGAGTTATTTGGATTAGACTATTGAGGATAATTTTATATGATGTGATACTTTATATTTGTATTGTTACATTATATGATATGACATGGTTGTCATATGATGTGGGTATTTAGATATTGATGTATACATGTGATTAAAAATTATGTGATAGTCATGGTAGATATATGATGATGTATATGTGAGTATGTATGTTAGATATTACTTAATGATATGATAAATTAGATGGATGGTTATTTATATGATGATGTTTTAGGATTTGTGGATAATATAGTTAACTTATGAAATGGATTTCTATAGATGTTTATGATGTAATGTCAATGAGATATGTTTTTTTTTAAATGATAAAATGGAATAAAATGTGAATCAATGTGTTAATTAAAGATTAACCCTTGTTTAATTTGTTGTGTCTTACAATTTAGGATGGGGTAATAATTCTTCTACACTAATGAGGTGGGATAGGATGGTAGGATGATTAGGCTAGGACTAGATGATTGATAGAATTTGTGGAAAATGGGATGGGTGATTTTTTTTTGAAGCCATTAATAATGTGTATAATCCATTTTAATATTATACCAATGAATAAATTTTTGCCAATGACATGAGAGAAGCCAAAGGTACATCAAAACATGGTGTGTAAGGGAACTCCATTTTTGAAGTAACATTACCCACAATAAGTTTGGGAGTTGCTTAGACCATCCTTGTTCCCATTAACAAGATAAAAGATATACAAAATGATAAAAATATTATAAATAGGATAATTATATATTCAACACATATACATGTGACAAAGATAAAACAAAATAGATTAAAGATAAAGATAAGATGAATATATAGGTGATAGTATCAGGTGATGGTAGTAGAATAATTATGCACATTGGTAATATAATGAGTATGTACATGGGATATATTATGCCCAAAATATTAGATTAGAATAAGGATCTAATCAAACTAAAAAAAACTATACATGGGGTTTAGGATAATCAAACAATATTCAATGGCATAGAATATGTGAAACCCCAAAGTAAAACCTATTTTTGACCCTTCCATAATTATAAATTTAGTGAGAACACGTGGACCATGGTTTAGAGATAGCAAGAGACAAATGGGGATAGGATTAGCTTGAGGCTAAGAGAAGACATAATCATCAAAGAGAATGTGATGGGGGGTATGTTTGAAGAGGTGATAAGATGGAATATATATGTGAAAATGGATAAAGTGACTCTAAAAGACTTCTTCAATAAACATCCCCATCACATGACAAGCAATGACTTTTATCTAGTTTAAAACATTTGTCTCTTACTACTGTATAAACCTATAATAGATGCCCACTTGTAAGACCAGGGTCAGGGATGGGAGAATGGATTGGAATGAAAAGAGAGGAATGGAAATGGAAATGTGCATGCCCTTAAGAGTGGGGACCCATAAATGGAGGTAAATTGGAACCTATCAAGTATAGAATCATTTTAGATTCATTATATCCATTGGTTCCTCAAGTTCTTCACCATCTAAAGTAGATAACTAGTAGGCTCTTAATCCAAAATTAGAAATTATTATATAGGGCTTGAGCTAATTAGCTTAAAATTTTACTTTCTTAACCCTATCTACATTGGTATTTTTATGATTCTATTTTAGGACTAGATTATTGACCTTAAACTCTTAGGATTGTGTTTTCTTGTGATATTGGCCTTTTAATCTATTGTGATATACCTGTAGGTGATTTGGGTCCTTTTGATGTTTTTCATATAGAAGCTCCAATTCTTGTAGTCGTTCTTGTCAAAGATTATAATAAGTTATAAAACCCCACAACAAGATTCATAGAGGGGAGCTCCAATCCTATGGGTAAAATGTCCTTTGTTTCATACACCAAAGAATATAGAGTAGCCCTAGTGGGTGTTCATAAACTTATTTGATAAGACTCGAGTGCAGGATATAATTGAAAGTGCTAGTTCCTTCCCACCTCATTAATTATTTTCTTGAGAATATTGATAAAAGTCTTATTTATATATTTAGCTTGTCCATTCCCATGGGGGTAATAGGGCATAGAGAATTTTTTCTTGATATGATAATACTTGCACAAGGCCTTAACTTCTTGATTTTTAAAGGACTTGCCATTATCTAATAGGATGTTGGTAGGAATTCCAAAACAACAAATGATTTGATTTAGAATAAATTTACAGACCTATGGTGTAAGTAGCATAGCTTCTACCCACTTGGTAAAATACTTCAGAGCTATAATAATAAAATAATGGCCATCAAATGATGTGGGATTTATCTTACCAATCAAATCTAGTCCCCATATAGAGAATGACTAGGGAATCATAATAGGTTAAAATTCTTTTTCAAGTGAATGTATAAGATTACCATGTTTTGGTATGCTACACACTTTCACACATATAGGAAGGCATCATGTTCTATGGTAGACCAATAGTATCCAATCGTAAGAAATTTATTATCTAGGGCCATTCTACTGACATGACCACCACAAATATCATCATGGACCTCCTTGATCGTAAGAGAAGCCTCTTTTGAGGTTAGGCATCTCAATAAGGTCCTATCATAACCTCTCAAATAAAATAAGCTACCAAAGATAGTGTAAAATGAGTTATGATGGATGAAGGCCTTACATTTATGGTGATTGAGGTTTGGTAGAAGGATGTTATTATGGAGATAATTAGAGTTGTTTTAATACCAGGGAAGACTAAGATTAGGAATAACAAAAATTTGTAGAGGAGCCATAGATTGATGGGTTGGTATGATCAAATGATCAATCAATAAATTCCCTTCAAGGATATTGTTAACAAGATCAATTAGAGACCCAATAGTGGCCATAGAATTAGCTGCCTTATGACTCCCTCTTGGCACTTACTCAAATGTATTAAAACAAAAATGCTACTTTAATTGATCTAATAATTACTTATAGGGGAGTAATTTATTTTCCCTGATCTAAAACTCTTTATTAAATTTCTTAATTATTAGCTATGAATCATTAAAGACTTGGAGGTACTAGATGTTCCATTAGATGGATAATTGGAGGCCAACAATTAAAGCCTCATACTTAAAAATATTATTGGTGTATGGGAAAGCCAATCAAAAAGACTTAGGGATAAGGTCTCCTTGTGGGGTTACCAAAAGGATTCCTTCTCTTTATCCATGCATGGTAAAATATCCATCAAAATATAGCTTCCATCCATTAGATTCTATATTATGGGAAGGTTGTAATAAGAGGTTTAATCACCATAAGAGGTGCCTCTATGAGTTGATCTACCATTTCATGTCCCTTAATGGCCATTCGATAAACATATTCTATATCAAATTCAATGAGTAGCATTATCCATTTGGCCATTCATCTTATGAGAGCTGATTTTGATAGCGGGTATTTGAGGGGATCAACTTTAGTGATGAGCTGAAATTGACTATTTAACATATAATGTCAAAGCTTTTGTGAAGCAAAAATAATGACTAGATAAGATTTTTCAATGGGAGTATAGTTTAGCTCATATGAAATTAAAGTGCAACTTAGATAATAAATTACCTACTCCTTACCATCATCATTGTGTTGAGTAAGTAGAGAACCTATTACATAAGGTGTAGTAGAGATATATAGGAGTAGGGACCTTCTTGTAATCGATGGTGATAATAAAAGTGGATTTAATAGACATTTATTAATATTATTGAAGGCCTACTTACAGTCAAAGTTCTAATTAAAATGGGTGCCCTTCTTCAAGATATGGGTGAAGGGGTGGAATTTATCTATGAGCTAAGAGATGAATATTTAAATAAATTATAGATTACACTGAAGACTCCTTAACTACTTTAGATTATGAGGAAGAGGCATTTCCATAATGGATTTCACTTTAGCTAGGTCCACTTATATGAATCTCCTATATATAATAAACCCTATTAAATTACTTGAGGTAATGCTAAATACACATTTTTTGGATTTAATCTGACTTTATATTCATGTAGTTGATCAAAGATTCTATGTAAGACCATATGATGCTTAGATCTGAGTCATGATTTCCCTAAAATATCATGAACATAATCTTCCATAATGTCATGCATCATGTCATGGAATATAACAATCATGGCCCACTGATAGCTATCCCCTAAATTTGTAAGCCTGAAGGGCATGACTTGGTAATAGAAAGTCCCCCATGGAGTAATGAAGGCTATTTTATGTTAATTTTCAAGCATGATTTTGATTTGGTTGTAGCCTAAAATGCCATCCATAAGGGACAAAATTTTGTACCCTAATGTTAAATCCTTGATCATGTTGATGTTTGGGAGATGGAATTCATCTTTAGGACATGCCTTATTTATGTCTTAAAAGTTAGTACAAATATAGATTCCCCCTTGTATCTTGGCCATAGGAATAGCATTGGATATCCAATCAGAATAGTTAATGGGTTGGATAAAACCTACTTCCAAGAATTTTTATAATTCTTCCTTAACTAGAAGGGATAATTTAGGGTGAATATTACTTAATTTTTTATTGATTGGTTTAGCATTAGTATGGACAATGAGATGATGCACAACTAAGGAGGGATCATGTCTTGGCATGCCAGAATAACACCATGCAAAGATATCTATAGATTCCTTGAGTAGCTCAATAATAATTTGACACTCTTTAAGCATAATAGTTGTCCCCAATTTGAATATTTTAGGATGTTATTCAATTTTGATGTTGACTTCAATCACCTCCTCAATGAGAGAGTGTGACTAATATTCAAGATAAGGGGGCAATGATTTATCTAAAATATCTAAAGCAAAACCTTCTGGGAGCTCTATCAATTTTGGTATAAGATTCAAATTTAGTTTAAATATGTGGAAATTATTTTAGATTTTGGGGCGGCTCTTATTTGAATATTTATTCTTTAATTTGATCAAGGGGGAATTATTGTTCCCCAAAATATGATAATTGACAAAGATTGATATAAAATCCTCTTTTATGATCACTGAAAGGCATGGAATATTGTGCTCACATGGATTATAAGATGGCCTCATAATTTTGAAATATGTCAAAGAATAGCTCCTAATGCTGATTCCAATTTATTAATGAGGGGTGGTGGAGGGATATGTCTATCATGGTGATGGTGGTGTCATGGAAAAGTTTTATGGAAACAAGCTCTTCAAAAAGACTATGAGAAAATCCCATCTTGATTTTTCGTCATAAAGAGACTCTTCAGGGATTGAAGTAATATCCAAAATGATATTGTTTAAGTCATTGTCAAGAATATTACACCCTAAGCTAATATATTATGGATGTTATTGAACTACTATAGGTTAAATCCTACCTTGCTTATGTCTCCCTAGTCCTTTTCCTTGATACTTCATATTTTTTAACATGTTATGAATGTGGGGTTATCTATGTCCATGATATGTGAGGGCCTCACCTTCTATAATCAGCCATGATTCATCAGATTCATCAATGTATTCTTTTGATAATAGTCTTGTACTATAAAAGGCAATTGATCAAAACTAATATTTGATAGGATTGATCTTCTTCATAGATAGGGACCTGCAACTTCATGGGGAAAGAGATAGGTCACCTATACAAAAAAATTTATATTCATATTCCCCACATCCTATGGATGTGATTTTCAGTCTTGTAACCTCATGTGATGGATCAAAAATAGACACTAGATCATCAAGGCATACATATTTAGCCACTGTTGGGTTCAGAGTAGAATTATCCATGTTTGGGAAATAGTAAGAGGATTGAGATCGAACCATTTGGTAGCTATGAAAATGTTTGATTTCCCTAGGAATGGTGACTTCCATACTAGAGTGAGGGGATTTTAGACATTGGTGAAGGGTGGATGGGACTGATTGCATCTCATGAATCCATGGGTGAGCCAACAATAGATTATAGGGTTAATCAACATCCATAACATGTATCAAGGTTTGATGCACCATGGGTCCCACAATAATGGGAATGTATATAGTGACTATATATGGTCATTCATTACCATCATATGCTTTAATCATGATCAAATTAGGCCCTAGAGAAGCCTCAAAATACCCTAATTTATTTAAGAAATATAAATTATGTAATTTCAATGTAGACCCTCCATATATGAGTACCCTAGGAATGTGATGATTGGAGATGGATATTTCTAAGAGAAAAGGGTAGTTATGATGTGGTCCAATGGAGACATGTCTTGGGCACTAAATGTGATTTGTTGTGAAAGAGAAAAATGAACCACCAATGCTTAGAACTGACTAGTGTCAATATCTCATGGGACTTTTAGATCATTCATGACTTGATTGAGGATCTCTTGATACTCAGATAATGTTTTGAGAAGATCCATGAGTGAGATTTGAGTAGGGGTCTTCTTACGTTTATTGATGATATCATAAAGCTGATCAAAAGATACTGAGATTTTCTTGGAGAGATATTGAATTTTTGAGATGTAGATATGGATGGGTCCTTTGGTCATTGCCTAGGAACTTTTGGGATCACGTATGATATAAAGATAATAAATTATTAATTATTTTTTTGTTATGTTTAAGTTATTTAACCATTTATTGGTTTTATAACCAACTTCATCTCTCATAATCTTTTTAAAGCTTTGTATAAAAATAAAATGTGTTGATTTATAGTGAATATATTTCTGAATTTATTCCTCCATTTTTGGTCTAATAGTGGTATTATATCCATGGTGAATTGAAGTTTTTTAAAAAAAAATATATTAACTAGAGCTATGAAATAAAGGAGAAGATGCAATATCAGATAGAGATATTGATATTTCTCTTTGAGGATTTTTTGTAAGGTGGGCGAGTAGAACATCAATCTAAAGAGAAGGAAAAATCCAAAGATTAGGCTAAGTATATCATGAAACTTGTATGGTGTGTAGAATACATACAATAACTACTCAATTTTTAAGAACCAAATAATGTTTCCTTGAATCGATGTTGAAAATGAAGACAAAAGTATGGTGATCAGATTGGCACTAAAATGCATAAGTATTGTTTGAGTTATTTACAATTTATGTTTTTTATTTTCCTATGGGTCCCTCCTTGATAGCGAAGCCTAGTTACAAACTCACCAAAAAAGGTTCCATTTCTTCTTGTTTTGAATTCTACAAATCCTCAATTTTTTGCATTCTCTACCAACAAAAGGTTCATAAAAAATTGCATTTGATTTGTCGTAAAAATAACAAGACTATGCAAAGTAAATTAGGTGAAACATTCTTCGTGAATACTTTTTAATTTTTCTCACATTTGAAAATTCTAGATTATTTAGAATATTATTCCTTAATGTTCTAAATTTCCATATAGAGAGATTGTCAAATATAATTTTGATAATCACTTTCCTATGGAAAGGTTTAAGGTTCAAGGATATAAGGAAGTTTTTTTTGGTAATATTTAGTAATTTGATCTTTTTTTTTTGGTTGCAAAGGAGGTATAAGGATATAATCATACTTTTCAATAAAAATGGTGATATATTGGTGTAATATGAGTTATATGGATATTTTGTAAATTAGAATCTATTCGGAGGTAAATGCCAAAACCCAATAGTATTCTTTGATTTCTTTTTAATTACATCATGGCTAAAATTGTAAATTTAATATCAAAAAGTGGCAGATTAACTCTTAAAATTTATAAGGAGTCAAACATGAACATAGAAAATATGTTTTTTTTATAATGATCTATGGGAAATAACAAAGAAATAAACCACACCACCCATTGAACCTATAAAGTTGATTGAATACCAAAAATGTGATAAACACACACTCGCACTATTAAAATATTTTTGCACTACATAGGTGATTATTCACATGGAAGTTGTTAAATATGGGGCATGTAAAGCATGGAAAACATTAAGAGATTCATATGACAAGCAACTTTCATACAAAAATATTGACCTTCTTATGCAATTTTTTAACAATAAACTGGCAGATGATGAATATGTCTCTGAATATCTTTCATACATGAACACTCTAAAACAAGAACATTATACTACAGGGGGAAAAATTCATGATGACATGTTGATTTATATCACATTAAATGGGCTTAATTCCACATACACCAATTTTTTTGAAATTTTGTAGCTTAGTGATAAGCTTAATGGTGCCACATTTGACCCCATCTATGAGTTATTGACTTAACATGAGAGATAATTTGTAAATAAGAAAATACACGTATTAAATATGATTATTATGTAAATAACAAGTCCTAACATAGATATAATCACCATGTACAACAAAAATTTCATAAACATTCTCTGAAACACTCTCAGTGACATTCTCCACATCATTCTTGATGATCTCCACAACATTCACATCAACACTCTCTAGGGTCTTCCAAATGTAGACATCACCTAAACATTCTTCTCAATCCTATAGTTTTTCAAATGATTTAGCTTCTTCTAGATCTCATTATAAATTGAAAAAACCATAATGTTTCAAATGTAGTGGTGTTATACATCTTGTAGATGTCTATCATTCTTGACAACCCTGATTTCCACATAAAAAGAAAGTTAAGGCCAATTTTATGGATCATTCCAATGGTAGATCTTATGATTATCATATTTATTTTGATTATTTTAACACTTCCTATGATTAAGAGGCATTTTATATGGCAGATGTTTATGGTCCCAGTGGACTTGACACCATATTTTGAATGCTTAGTGATTCACCTATCTTATGCGAGATACTACGCTCAAGAGAAGGATTTGTTGCAGTAGCAATATCTTGGCTTGTGTTTTTTGTTTTTTAGTTTTAGTTTTGGCTTTCTCTCTTTGTTATTCATGATACAAAGAATACAATGTTAGTTGATTTTGATTGTCTTGGTGCATAAATTCTCACCTCTCACTTGATAGGGGGAGAAGATATTGCATTTGTTGGTCTTTGATCATTTGTTGATGATAATATGAGTTGACAGGGGTTTCTATCAATTTTAGTATTAATTAAAGGTTATCAACATTTGTTGGACATTAGGGAGATATATCATACACAATACAAGTTTTTCACTTGGATGGGTTATTGTATGAGACCTTATGTGGATTGACGTAGTTGGACATGATTGATTGTGTTATAATGTAGTATGGTATGATGATCACTTGGAATAAGCAGGCCTTGATCATGTTTATCAACCCTTTTTTCCATAATTTATAGAGGAAGAATTTTTATGGAGCATCATCAATTTTTTGTTAGTACCAAAGGTATAATACACCACTTGAATTTACGTTAGAGATCCTTTGATGAATTCATAGTCATTACTCTAATTCATTCATCTACTATACCCATTTGGATCAAGGGGGAGTTTTTTAGGATCATGTATTATCCAAAGATAATCAATTATTAATTAGTTTGTTTAGTTTTTTGTCATGTTTACGTTATTTACCCATTTGTTGGTTTTATAACCAACTTCATCTCTTGTAGGATTTTTAAATATTACTTTGTAAAAAAATAAAATGTGTTGATTTTTACTAAATATATTTCTAAATTTAATCCTCCATTTGTGAGTCAATAGGAACTATGATTTTACTACGTTGAGTAGTAATAACATAGTTAGTTGTGGCTCTATTGATTTTTAATATGGTGGATGATGGTGAAGTGAGATATTTGGGACTACACATTTTAATTCTATTTACATAGTGGTATGGGATGGCATGATAGTCTATGTGGTTGGAAGTAGAGGCTTGACCCTAGTTTCTAGGTGGTTTCCCTTATCTTTAACCATACTTGGGTAAAGGGCCTTGGTAAATATCCAGTTGTTGATTCTTTGACTAATTAGGAGTACACTCCCCCTCTACTTCAATATCACCCTTTTTTAAAAAGTCCTAAATATAATGCTTTAATTACATGCATTTATTTATGGCATGACCTTTGAATCTATGGTATTGATAGAATTCATCCTCACAATACCAATCAGGTCAAGGTTTATTATCATCCAAAGGTCATATTTTAGGAAGAGTGATCATGTTAGTAGCAATCAATTATTGAAGGACCACTTTGATAGACACTCCAAGAATGGTAAGAGGTATTTTCCTATTTGAGGCTTTGGCTTAACTCATGGTACTTAGAGGGGACATTTTTATGGTCTATGGGAGCCTTCTTTTACACAATCTAAACATGTTGTTTGGAATATATAACCTCATCTCCCATAACATTCTTATTTTTATTGAAGATTTTTGCTTTTCCTAAAAAGGAATTATCCTGATGTTGATTATGTTCATTTCAAGTGTAAAATTTATTTGTTCACTTTTCAATAAGTACTCTTTTGATTTGTATCCCATTTTTAATAATTTCATCAAAACTTTTGACACATTGAGTTTCAACTAATTTTTAGTTCTATATTGAGGTTGTAAACAACTATTTTGGCTAGTTCTTTTTCTATTATTGTGTATCAGAACCAACTTTCCAAGTTTATCTAGCTTTACAAGAAAGAGGCCAAGATTTCCCCATTTATTTATTTAGAATTTTAGAGGATTATAATGGAGATGCCATATTCTATATTAAATGAGAAATATCTTACAAATTATTTAGTTAATTATCCTAAACTAGATATAGACCCTTTTGGCAAATGCATGAACCATTTTAGGGTTGGTATTATGAGACTTTTTGGCAAAAGTATTAGCAAGTAGGCATGATCATATACAACCTCATGACAATCCACATAAAAATCCTATACATGATTATGGTGATTACCTTTCCCTTTATATTTTTCAAATTTAAGAACCTCAAAGTGAGGTGGGAAAGGAATTTATAGAATGCTCATATCTAAGGGAGAAGAGCACAAATCTTCATATTTATATTTCATTTCTTGTGAGTGAGGTTCAATTTTATGGAGTATCTTTCATCATTTTCCATTCTTGTGCAAATGAAGGATCTCCAAGAGGATTAGAGGGTTGATTATGATTTATGTGTGATTTATTGGAGTTATGGAAAATTTAACATGGGATAAATGGTTATTGATTTTGGGTATAAAATTGAGAATCTAAAGAGTTAATTTGTTTCATAAGTTGGTACAATTGATCCTCTAGGGTGGTTTGACTCCTATTAGCCTCAACATAGTTATTTTAAAGAGGGACCTATTATTATTGATGTTCAATTTCTTGTTCATGATCCACAAGTTCCTTATCTTTAGGTTCTTAATGTTGATGGGGATGTTAGGTCAAGAAGATAGATAGACTAAATGTTCCAAAAGGTTACGATCAAAGCCTGGGGGTAGGGTGTCCCCATTCTGATGACTTATGCTAGAATATGGTCATGGTTTTCATATATATATATATATATATATATATATATATATATATATATATATATATATATATATATATATATATATATATATATATACTAGTCAAACTAGGCTCTAACTTCATCACTATAGAAGAATTTATTTACAAATATGTAATATTCTCCTTTAGGAGTGTGCATATCACTATTTGTATCATCATGATCCTAATTTTTATCACATATGTTCCCCAAGAACTCATTATCTTGGTTAGATCCTTGACCCATCCTAAGAAGCTGGGCATGGGTTTGGATTGGCAAATTGAGTCAAAAAAATTGATTAGGCATGATAGAAGGTGGTGTGACTTAGAGTAATAATTTTGGATAGAGTTAAAATCTAAGAGTGGATGAATAATTTGATTTTGGAAATGTGGTGATTTTGGATTATAAAGAGAGGTGAAGATTAAAATGACCAAGGATTACCAAAAGACAAAACTTGATAAGAATCTAATCTAGCAAGGAGACTAGGAGATGAAATGATTAAGTACCTTTCACATAGAAAAATGGTGATTGGATGGGTGCTAGGTATGAAGACAAAATTATAGGGAAGTGATGGGTGATAGATAAAATTTTGATAAGGTTATGTATTTTAATAATTCTTAGTTAATGGATTTGAAAGTCATAATGATGATTGGAGGGATGGGTGACCACTAATATTTGGTTTAAAGGCTAATGTTTTACCCCAAGAGGGTGTGAATGGGTAGCATGAGATGAATTTTATGATGGGATTTAAGAATGGGTTTTGATCCTAGGGGTATATAGGTGTTTTAAGACAAAATGGGAGTGGCTAACTTGGTTCACAAATAACATAGGTTTAAGCATGACATGTAAACAACACACTCAACCACAAGTACTAACTTAGTAAACTAAAAAAAGGTATGTAACTTGATGTTTGAACCATCTAATGGCTTCACAAGTGAGGCTATAGGTTAGTGACCTATTATATAATCAACCAAACCCTCTCAACCCCATCTGCACTTAATAGCTTCTTAGGATTTGATCCTAACTCTAGTAGAAAAATGCCTATTATATCTAAAAGGTCCTAAGCTAGGTTTACAAAATGGTTTCTAGGGGAGTATTTGATATATGTGAAGATATAATAGGTCCCAAGTCTATATAGGATGTTGTCTAACCACTTTGTGTATTGAAGGTAAAATGCCCCTCACTCCATAGAATCCTTTATGGGAAATTTTGATTTAGTGCCTAATGACTACTCTGTTGATATTAATAATCCACCAGAACATAAAGTTTGGTCTAGTTCATGGTGATGAAATCCACATAATTGACCCCTAGTGACTAATCCTATGTGCATGGATGAATTCCATGTCAACTGCTATCTTAGACTCAAAGGGTTAATAAATAGGCAAGCATAATTGATTTTTCCCAGTTAATTATCTATGTGAAGACTTAAAAAAATATATAATCACACACAACAAATAAATATATACAATCACCAAGACTAATATAATTTTTTTGGCACCCCCTACAAACATAAAGATTATGAAATAAATGGGGTGCCTTTTGTCTTAAGAGGTCATGTACAAAAATGGTTAGTAGTCTGACTTGATGTAAAATTGTTACTCCCTTGCAAAACTATAATTACATAGTCAATTAGATGCAAAACTAAAACCAAAGACTAAAATATTACAATTATAAGACAAAAATGTATATTATGAGTTGTGATATTACAATAAGTGCTTAACTGTGATAGACAATAAATAGGAACCTATAAAATCATGAATGTTAGTGCAAAATCATGAATATTAATGCAAAGTTGAAACTTTTAAAAATGAGATTAGTGGTTTTGCAATAAAGTATAAAAATATAAAATCTATGATTTTTTAATTGATGTAGATAATTAGATTATAAATGATAGCTAGATTATAATCCCTGAATGCTTCAAAAATACTATCTTTATGTAGTTTAAAAGTTTATATTTTATTAAAAAAGGACCTTAAATGATATTATTTAGCAAATACAAAGAAATCTATAACATAAACAAGGTATTCTTATAAGTTCTTGACCCTATGAATTTGTGTGATAAGCTGAAGACTTAAACAATAAAGCAGACTAGTTCCAAAATGTTTTAATCTACAATATCTCTATTTATAAAGCAAAATCATAGATCAATAAGCAAAATTACTACTATACAATAAATGGTATTATATCTAAGGACCAAAAGTGGTTAATAATTCACTATTCCAATTTATATGGTCTATTTTACCTATTACCTACACACAACAAGTTTAGAAGTACCCATTCAAACACATAGTTAGCCAAACAAACTCAAAATGGTCTAACTTGGAAATATTTAGATTGGCCTTCCAAAGAGATTATTAAATTACTGAATAGAGACTAAGGAACCTTCACCTATAGATCAAAGAATATCAAAATATATGTTTACCAGTTTGATCAGTAAATATAATATCATAATTTGTAATGGAAATATCACTATTATTAGGTCAAAACTACAAGTTTGAGAGTTATGATATTATGTCTCGGCTACCACTAATCAAATTCTTGTCTAACCCTACTTATCCCTACACATATAAAACACACAAATATTCCAAAAAATATCGACACAATAGAATGTATTTCACAGGGGTTAGTAATATATGAAAAATATTGATATTAAAACAACCCAAAAACTATGTAAAATCATAACTCCACCTATAATATCATGATTACCAAATCAAAATTACAAGTCTAAGAATTGTGATATTACACTCCAGCCACTAATGGCTAAGTTCTTGGTCAATCCTATTTGTTCTTGCACACATAAGATATAAAATACTTCTAGGTAATATAAAATAGCTAAATGTCCCTATCCAGAGGTTAGAAAAATAAAAAATAGTTGTATTATAATAAGCCTATAAACTCTACAAAACTACTACTACTAATGCAAAATCATTATTAGAAGATCAATATCACTACATTCAAAGTAGAGATATTACACAAGGGTGAAACTACTACCAAATACCAATACCATTAGTGATTAAATCCTAATGTTAGTGCAATATTACTTATCTAACTACAAGATCATGACTGCAATACTGCTAATACCAATACAAAAACATAACTTTCTTGTACATGATTATTTTTTAAAAATCTGGTGCTTAATTCACATCTATTTATTCCTTCAAGATTTTAAATCACTTCTAGAAAAATCAAAAGGTTATATTTAGGGAGTATCTCCCATTGTGGTCGCCAAAATGTAGCCTAAATTTTGGATTCTTCCTATATTACTATTTTTAGAAATAAAACCCTAAAATATAAACAACATTAATTAGAGATGATAAAGAGATAATAAAATTATTTTAATGAGATTCCTTACCATAATTTTACTTCTTTTATCTCCCCTCAAAGATTTCTAAACTAATTTTGGATGCAAAATATGTTGGATATTGGATTGCTTGATTATGCTTGACAATGGCTTCAAATGGACTTTGGGATTGATAATGGCATTTGACAAAAGGATATATGAATTCAAGAAGGATGATTATGGAAGCAAGATGGCTTCAATCTTTCTAAATTTCAAATTATTTTTCATTGGGGGATTGGCTTGTTTATATATCCATGAGAGGGAAAATCAATGGCTCAAATTTAATTTTGGGCCATTTAGATCAATGGCCAAGGATTTTCCAAGGAAATTTTAATTCCTTGGAATCCTATATAATAGAGGATTCTATAGGAGGAGGGTTATATTAGAGTATATTATATAATTATCCAAATATAGAATCTCCATTAGGGAGTATAAATGTAAGAATAACTAGTTTAGTAGGGTGGTAGATGGATAGGTGAATAAAATGTATTTTTAAATTGGCAAGTGGATTAATGAGTAGATTAGTAGGTAAGTAGGCTTATTTAGTAGAATAATTAAGGTGATTAATTGGTTTCAAGGGTAGAATTAGGTTTTTGGGATGTGGGGAATAGGGGATAAGATAGTATTTAATTGTCTAGGAAATATAGTTATAGATTAAACTAGTAGAATTAGTAGAATTATCAAGGTGAGTATATTTATATGCATACACAAATAACTATCTCAACATTAATAATAATGGATCAAACATAGATTTCATAACTATGTCAAAATAATAATCCAAAAAAATATGTTCCAAATAGTTCATAACTAAACCAAAATCAACAAGTGAAATAAATGCAGTCAAACAAGGTCATGACACATAGAGGGACAATAGGTGTTCTCTATCAAAGGGTTGTTCCAATATGTAATTATAATCATTAAGTTAACTAGTTGATATGGAGATGATATTTAATCATAGGGAGGAATATCATATAACCAATAATGGGGGACCTAATATAAGGGACTAAATTAATGTTAAAACTATTAGATATACCACTAAGAAGATCGTAAAGAAATAAAATATCATCATGCATGTAAAATAAAGAAAGTGTAATCATGTTGATATTAGAGTTGAAATATGATTGATTTTGTGATTTTTGGAGGAAATATTGATAATATATGATTTATATATGCCTACTTGGGAATAACCAAATAGATAGTGATCATTTAATGTATAACCATCATAATAGCTAGGAGTGGTAATATCCACATGGAGGGATTCAATCACATTGACTACTAGGAGAGGAAGTGTCAATAATGTATCATTTTAAAAAATAACAAAGTTTCAAGAATATCATCAATTTTCCTCTTGTAAGAATGGAGTCACAAATTATAAGGAAATTGAGCGATGATATGATGAGGAAGATTAGAAATTTTGATTTTTTAGATGATATCATTAGGTTTATCACAATTGGAATCAATAAGGTTTGGTGGGATATTCCCAAAAAGCTTGGGATAAACACTATAACCTCTCAATGAGTTGATAGGATAGTTAAAGCATTGATACTCATAAAAGGGATACTTTGGAGCTCTTCAATGGTGGTATTTTAAAAACATCACGTTGTTTATATTGAAAAAAATTCTAAAGGTTAATGTCACATTGAAATTATTAGAGAGGTATTAATTATGGGAATGTGATACATTTTCATGTAAAAAAAGTGACATACCTCATATGATTAGTCCAAGTATGGCCAATAAATATGTTATTTTAAAGGGTAAAGTTGAATATCATAACCTTCACCCTAACTATTATAGGAATTACCATGATATGAATATAAATACACCCATAGGTGGCATTTGTCTTCAACCATATCCTTGGCACATGATATGAGTGGTCTTATATTTTCAGGTTGATTATCCTAGATATTTGATGAAGTTTAAAGAGGAAACAAAAATTATAAAACATTCACCAATAAAGGGATATCTTTACTTGGACATTGCCAATTTGGATGTTAGTGAAAATAAGAGGATCACCTACATGAAGAAGGATTTTTATAGGAATCATAGATTAGATTAGAAACTTAAGAGACAAATATTGATTGATTATTTTTTTCACTTAGATAGACAAGTATTCAACTTGTTGAATTATACTCTCCTTGGAACTATGAAAGGTAGCTTCTTCACCATAACCGATGGCTGAGGAATATTCATGTTGAATAGGGTTTATATGTTTAAGATAAGTATACATAAGCTAAGGAAGGAAGGAAATCTAGATAAGAAGATTAGATATTGATTCAATGGGATCTCATCCTGAGAGGACTCTATTGTATGTTACTAAGAAATAAAGGGTTGGGTAATATCAAGTTCGACCTTGGAAGGGGATGAATTTGGGTTTTTATATTTTCATATTATTTTACATCATTAGTTAGAAATAATATGTAGGAAGAATCATAAAAAATCATTAGTGTAGTTTCTAATATCAGATAAAACACCTATAACTTCATTTGTTTTAATGATTATATTACATAGGTAAATTAAAATTTTAAAATTATTTAATTGGTTTGATAATATAAAAAATTATTGGTTATTTTGATTATGATGTTTTCAAGAGAGAATATGAAAAAATGTTACCTGTAACATAGGCCTAATCATTTTTGTAAGTTTGGTAGGTGGTTGTAGGAGTAGGTTGAGTGTTTGATTGAGACTCAACATAGGCTATGATGCACTTCATGCCATTGATGTTATCTAATCTTTTCTCATCGAGTAATAAGTTAGGATTAGCCATATTTTATATGGAATTAGTGGATGAAGTTTTTTCTGATGATTTTGAAGTTGGGAATATTTTTTTCCCTAATATTGAGTGTTGTTATTTTTAGATTCTTCTAAAAGGGGATTTTGATATATTTCAAGGTAAACAATAAATTTATTGACTGCACCACATTTGATTGTGTTTCATGATGTGTTGATCATTTTTGAAATTATGGATAATGTTATAATGCCATAGCATCATAGGAAAATTTATGGCTAGGTAGAAAATTATATTCCAAGGTATAGATGGAATCATAGTTTTCAAGTGAATGACCCCAATGGGTATGAACAAATTTTTTTTTTAGTATCATACCATTGATATTTTGTTCATGAAGGATACAAGTATTTTGGCTAAGTTACAAGGAGTTTTACTTTAATATTCTCAATGCTAAGAGGTTGATGAGTGTTGTTTTTATGATTGGAAGGAGGAGGTGTTTGAAAAGGGAGTCTAGTAATTTATTGTGAAGCACATTGTGAGAACCATCAATCTTGATTGATGACTAGTTATATTAGAGTAAAAATTTGAACATGAGTGTAGATAACGACACCATAAATAATAGAATTTTTTAATTAGTTCTCATAAGTATTGTGTGTTTTGTTTGGGTTGAGAAATCTCAAATTATCTCATGAGATGTCTTGACTTTTATCTTGATTGAAGTTATCTTCTAATGATTTTAGAGAGAAAGACATAACTTTGTATTGAAACTTTGGTTCAAATGTGGTGGTAAATAGACATATTTTTTTCAAAAAAATTAGATAAATAATTTGATTGTTTGACAAAATCATGGGTGGGCTCATTATTGACTTATTTGTATTTGATAGAGTTACCCAAATTATATTTAGAAAAGTCATGATATCAGAATTTGTGAATAATTGCATTCACTAAGTATTATAATTTATTGATATAGTTAGGGTTGAATTCATTTTACCATTCTAAATCATCACCCATAAGGGTTTTATCTAGTAGTTTGATGTATACATAGGTAATAAGCTTGAGCTAATATTTATAGAGGTTTCCAAATGACTTAAGATGCAAAGTAGGATTGGTAAATCCATTGTAAGTGATGGATGAAGTAATTCCCACAATGTCCATGGTTACATTACAAGGTGATAAGGGTTCATTTTGAAGACTTATGATGACCTTGTTTTGAATGGTAGGTTGTGGGATGATGCTTTTAAGATGATACTTAAGGGGGTATGGGAAGGGAAATTGATTTTACATTCCCCACTGAATTTGTTGAGGTCAATTACACATTTTATTTTAATCATTATGAATTGATTCAAGCTATATGTTTGAATATGATCTATTTGGTCCAAAACCATTAAAATAATTTGCATTGTATCTAGTGTGTTTTGAAATTATTAGGATGATTGAGTTAAATGTTGACTAAATTGAGAAGGGTGAGTAGTATTGGATGTTGGATAATCATATTGGATAGTTTAAGATGTGAAATTCTAAAGTAACACTACCCATACTTGTAGCTAAGTTAGGTTGGTGTATGAGGAAGGACAGAAGAAGTCATGGGTTGACTTTCTCTAAAGACATTAAATTTCTTAAATAAATAATAAACCATAAGTGCATGGATTTTTTTTTTAGGATTTTCTTATGTTTGGGATGGTATTTTAATAAATTTTGAATTTTGGGAGAGTAATCACTATAGTCTTCTGCTTCACCCTTAAAATTAGTTTTTTTGTGGGGTAGATTTCTATCCCTATATCTTGTGTTGACCACAACATTGAGATTTATACATTTATTTCTATTAGTATTGGTCATGACCATATTATAATTGTTTTAGGGATGATCTTTGGAGATAGAAAATTTATAGACAAAAGGAATTTGAAAATTCTTAGTGTTAATCATAGACATGGCACTAGGATCATTATTTTGGTTGTTGTTAATTAATTCCATTATAGGAATGGGATGGTAACCTATATGGATGAACAAAAATATGTATAGAAAACAAGGATTGTTTGAAAAAATTGGAAATCTAAGAATCTAGGAAAGATAAAATTTGGCAAACATAGGATGCTTGACAAATAGACAATGATAAGAAGATAGGGGAAAAAAATGTGAAAATCACCCAACATAGTGGTGGGATAAGATTCACATCAGTTTCACTAAAATGCATCTATATAAAAAAGGGTCAAAAATATAAATATCATCTAATATAGGAAAAGGTAAAATAACATAATAGATCTAACACACATACAAAACATTATTTCACAAAGTGTTATGTATAATGAGGGTCACAGTGATACTACTAGGATATCTATTCAAGGAACTAATGAACACATACCTACATATGTCTAATATGTAAGAGGGGTAATTAGAAGAGACATAATTCCATTAGGTGGTAACAAATAGGTATATAATCTAAGGGTTTTATTGTTGTTTTTCTTAGACTTAATTTCACACAAAAATGATTAAAGATTTTCTAATTTATTTTTAATATTTTTATGTCTATAAAAATAATAAAATTTGTAAAAAACATAAATTAAATCAAGTTTTTTGTATTAATGAACATATACACATTTCAAAAAAGTAATCACATTTAAATTAAATAATATTTAAAATACATATGTTGGTAGGGATATTTGGAATATAATCCCCTCAAGATAAAAGTGGAAGGATATGCAACACTTGATCAAGGAGGAATGATATAAAAAAATTTACATATCAGAGCCCTAGTCAAGCTCATGAAGAGTGTGACATATACTTCTTTTTGGACACACCTTTTGTGCACCATCTCGATGCCCACAATATATTTTCCTTCCAATTCTCACCTTGAGTCTCTCCAAAATTTTCTTTCCCACATCCAAGAATTCCAACCAATAAAAAAAATAAAAAGGTAATTACAACAAATGCATTTTTCATAGCTTAATTTATTTACCTCATTAAATTTTAATATCATCCATCCATATTCTTAGGTATTTACATAATGATATTTATCTTGTTGAATTTTAACCCCTTTTTACACATAATTCTATGTGAATTTCATTAACATAAGGACCATTTTAGATAATATGGACTTATTCCCTCCAAACTAATCTAGATATAATGTTATAAAAATAATAATTTTCATATATTCTAAGTAAATTGGACTAGGATTATGTTAATAATTTAGATCTATTAGCCATATATTACATTGGGGAGAATTCAAATCTATTTTTAAAAATAATTTAGACTTGTTTCTAATAGTTTTTTTAGATTCAGACTATTATGAATTTAAAATTATTTTAAGTGGTCATAACATGGTTAAAAATTCATATAACATTTATTCCCTTGTAATTCAATGGCTACACTAAGGAGCATGGGGTATATCTATAACGTAATTCATAGGAAACAATGTTTAGTCAAATAAATATGGATATTGACTATGGATATATTATTATTTTTCCATGTAACACTATTAACATCAAAAAAATCCATTTACTTTTAGCTTCATTAATTAATCTAGTTATGCGTTTCCTAGTTCATTTAATACCCCCCCCTCAAGTTCAAGTTTAAGTTCATAACTAGGCTCAATTATATTTTTCCAATCAATCATATGTTCAAAATTATAAATATACTTGTTAGGCAAACTGACATGAAAAACATAATGAAATATATATAATTTATGAATTAAATCAATATTATAGGCTAAATTTATTACTTTGTCTAAAACTTCAAATGAACCATAATATCGAGGAGCTAATTTGGTATATTTTCCAAGTTTCAAAGAATTGCATTTAGATTTTAATCTAAGAAAAATTTGATCACTAATTTTAAATATATGAATAGACCTCTTAGATTTTTTCCAACTCTTATATCTAACCTATTCAACTTTCATGTTACACTTAGATTTAATAATTAGTTCTTCCATTTCTTGTAAATTTTATATTTTATATCATGTACTATGGACTAGATTAGACCATGATATATAACTATTATAATTTTTCCATAGAAAAGTTTGAAAGATGATATCTTAAAAGTGGAGGGGTACCCCTAATTATAGGAAAACTCAATTAAATGAAAATAATATTCCCAAGTCTTAGGTATTTCAGAAATGTACATTCTCAACATATTCTAGATTATCCTGCCAATTATTTCATGTTGGCTATTTGATTTAGAATGATAAATAACACTAAGACTTAAAGTAATACCTAGTTTACAAAAAAGGGATTTATAATTGAAGAATTAAATCCTATAACATGATCTAATATGAAATTATTTTGGAGACTATGTAAATGAAACACTTCTTTAACAAATAAATGGCTATATTAGAAGTATATGACTTAATCTTAATTAGTAAGAAGTGAGACATTTAAGTTAATATATTAACCAAAAATAATATATAATCATTCCCTTTGCGGGTTTATGGTAAACTAGTAATGAAAAAAAACCCCAAAAAATTAGAATTACCTTCAAAGTACACAATGAAATATCATTTAGAACCCATTGCATAACTTTCATGCATCACAATGCGTCTGATCAACAATGAAATACACAATTACTAATAACTAATAACTAGCCTCCTAATTGGATAATGCTATGAGAAAATATAATGGAATTAAGCAAATCTAAGATTTTCTGGTTATCCAATTGATATATAAGAAAATAAGGTAAGATATAAGTGCAATACTTAAGCACATAGGTCCAAATGACCAAACATAAGGATCCATCTCACTAACGCTTAGGCAAGTCTTATCACATTGTGAGTTCAACAAGTGGAGATATCTAATCTACTGGTGAAGCTAACACAATGTAAGCATAAGCTTCTATAAAATTTTGGGGAATCATCCAAGCAAGGATTATTCCTTGTGCTATCCCAATTGATCACTATTCCATGATACGAGGTTCTCGAGGGTCATTACACCACTATTTCCTTACTTGATGAAGGACACACCCAAGCTATAACTCCATAAATAAGGATCTTTTTCATTGAATTAGATGAGACATAATACACTTAGCTCAAGGTGGATGACATCACACATGTGACCATCTTATTGAATAAGCATACAATTAGCATAAAGAAAATAATTACTTTTCATGATACAAGAACACCATCCCATAATCCGACTATAGGGGTCTTACACTTGAATGTTGCTTATTAATCCTTTTGTTTTCATACCATATTATTATATAAATATAGGTATTTATGCCATTAAATTAGCATGTGTATGACCATGCAAGAGTTTAGTACTTAAATAGTTTTAGCCATTAGCATGAATGACCAAAGTAAAAAAGTCATAGCTTGATAACTTGTAATCCAGGTGGTTTATTTAATTCATAAATCCAAGTGTAAACATTAAGGTTTCCATAGATTACTAAATTATCATCCTCATTTCAAGATTATTTACCAATCATAAGGATTATTTACATTTTATTAAACACAACACAAGGTATATCAAGAATTTCATTGCTAAGTTACATTCATAAATTTTAAGCACACATGCCCATTATAACCAATGACTATCTATTCTCATGAAAAAATTATTGATAATATGACCAACCTTCCATTAAATTTAATGGATTGCATTATTAATAGCTAAAATAATAACTATTGTCATCAAATTGTGCACCCTAGGATGTTTTATGAAATTCCTTCAATTTGATGCAACATTGATTCATCCCTCAAGTTTGTGTGAACTCGTAAGAGAGATGAGTCTCTAAGATTGAAAGGGCTAGCTCCCTAAATTTTTGTCTAAGTGTCTATCACCTAATCTAATGATTGTTCATAAAAAGAGTCAAGAGTTTGCATAAAACATAAAACTATGCGAAATAGGTGATTCACCAAAATTTATTCACTGACTATCACACTTCTACTGAGTAAAAATGTTTTTTGAGACTAATTCCATGTATTGAAAGATACTAACACAGTGTTTCAATGTGAAGGTAACATGTTTCAAACCATCATCAAGATACTTGACCTAAGGGGTAGATTGCACACCATAAACATAATTTCATACTTGATAGAAATTTTAACACAATCCACATGACCTATTAGCATCATAATCTTTGTTTAAACATGAAGGATTAAGGGGGTAAGGATAATGCTATCACTCAGCTCTACTATACATCAATCACATACCCAAATAGAAATTCACAACTCAAAATTGGTTTTGTATTCAATGTTTAAAAGCAAAGTTAAATTTCATTTTAGTAGGGCTTCACCATACCAAAAATGTGGTTATTTTCAATGGTCAAAATGGCCCAATTTATATAACTTTGAGGAAGAGCAAGAAAGGAGAAGCTAAAAAGGCACAAGGACATGTGTCCATATCTAAGAATTAGTTATAGATGGATTGATGGGGTGAGCCATGCCATGCCAAGAGTCTTAATCATCTAAAAATAGTTATGAAAATGGTGAAAAGTGGCATCAATCCTTCAGGAGTAGCACAGGAAACTATTTCTATAAAAGATCATCCATGAGAGTTCAAAACTAAAATAGAGAAGCCAACACATTGTACTATTATAACTCATGATGGCAATTAGAAAATACTCTTTCTAACTACTACTTATCCTCTAGACACCTATATTTATTGATCTCATAGAATCTCTTTGATTTGGTCAACCTCCAACAATTACTCGATCTGTTAACTTGTCCCTTTGCTTTCTTTGTCTGCTCTCATGTTTTTGCCAAGTCTTTTGAATAACAATTACTATTTATTATATTTTAAAATTGGCATTCTGTGGGCCATCACCTTTTGGGTATTTCCTTATAACTTTTGTCTTGACCCTTTTTTGCAAACAATTTTCCCACAAGAATTCATTGGAAAATATTTTTGAAAGAATTCATGTGTTCAGTCTTCCTGCTTATTCATTTCTTCAGACAAAAATTCCAAAGGAATTTTTCCTATTTATTTCCTTTGGAAAAAAAATTTAAACGAATTCTTTTGGATTTATTTCCTTTGGACAAAAATTATAAAGGAATTCTTCTTTAGTCACTTCTCCTCATCTCTTCCTATGGCTTTTTGGAAATGGTCCTTTGGGCCTATTGAAAAGTACCCTTCAAAATATTTGAAAGTGTCCATTTAGCCTTAGAATGTCCATTTGAATAATTTACAACATACCCTTTGGAAGAGTTACAAGGGTCCTTTTAAAATTTCTATTTGGTCCATTTTTTTGTAAAAGAGCCCTTTGGACTTTTGAAATGTACCCTTTGGAAAAGTGAAATGTAACTTTTAGACTTTTTGTAAGAATCTATTTTTCTTGAAAAGTTCCCTTCATAGGAGTTGAAATGATCCATTCAAAAAAATTGAAGTGGACCCTTTCTCGACAAAAGATACCCTTCCAAAAAGTGAAATTTCCCTTTAAAAAAATGAATGTGCCCTTCAGAAAAATTAAAAAGGTCCCTTTTGGCTTGAAAAGATTCCTTTGGAGAGGTTGAAATGGTCCTTCAAAAAAATTGTGTAGATAAGTTATTTGAAAAAATTCATCACTTGGCCAAAAGAAAACCCAAAGAAATACTCTTAAGGAAAATGCTTTGGAAAAAAAAATTGAAATAATTAGGAAAAGGTTTAGAACAAATGCCAAAATGGACTTTCCTAAAGAAATAACACTTAGTGTTTTTTTGGGCTTTTCCAAAAAAACATTTCTTTTGAAGAAAACCTAACTAGACCTAGCCAAATTTGAAAGTTGCAAACCTAGGGATGGAAATTGGCCAACATTCTTGGTGATTATTAGGCATGGCATGCCTACTTGCTTAAGACCAATTGCCTAAATCCTTCCATTGGGCATGGAGTCATGAAAAATGAGCACTCAAACTGTCATGAGTAGACCTTGGATTAACCATAAGACAATGACATTACACAAGACACACACATGAAAAGACACACTTATGCTACTAAGAACTTAGGGAAAAACAAATCAAAATAAAGGAAACATGCATGTGTCAACTAGGACACTTAGGGAACATAATAGTCAAAATAAAACTAGACTAAACACACACACACACACACTTATACTATGAATTACAAGGTAGACCTGTAAGGACTAATAGCAGAACTTTAGATGTATCCCATTCACAGGGATAAGAAATTATTATCAATTTTTCTTGGTTAGTTGAAAGGACTTACTTTGATTTCACTTGCTAATGATGTAAGGGCCACTCCATAAAGCATCAAATTTTTTATGTTTACCTAGTTTTGCTCTATCCTCATACCATTTTAGAACCAAGTCACCTTCCTTGAACACTCTTGTACTTGATATTTTGTCAAAGGGTTTTTTCATGAGTACTTGGTGGTGTTCCATGGTCTTTTATGCATTGTCCCTTGATTTTTTTAGTTGTATTAGTTATATCAATTTGACTTTCGTTAGAGTATTTTCTAGTAGTTTTAGCTGATGTGCAAGTCCTAGAGTAGGGAGATCTTGAGAGATGGAAAACATAGATTCTCTCCCATAGACAAGCATAAAGGGAGAGTTACCAATTGATATCTTAGGAGTGATCCTATCAGCCCATAAGTATATCTTCAACTTGGTGTGCCATGTTCTTTGATTTTTCTCCAATGTCCTCTTGATGATCTTGATGAGGTTTTTGTTAATAGACTCAACCAATCCATTACCTTGAGGGTAATAGTTGGATGAGGTACTCAAGTAAAATCTATTCCTATTTTCCCACTCAAAATTTTTAGCACTCATAAAATAAAGTGCATTATCAGAAATGATAGTATAGGGGACCCCAAATCTTGTTATGATACTTTCATAAAACTCCAGAATTACATTTTCAGTTGCCTCCTTCAATGCAATAGCTTCTACCCACTTGGTGAAGTAGTCAGTAGTAGTCAATATCCATTTGTGTTCAGTACTTGATGGAGGGTTGATCATACCAATGAAATCAAGGCCCCATTGCATGAAAGGTTGGTCCACTTGGATAGGATTCAATGGAAGGGCTGCAAGTTTTTATTTGCCTATAAAGAAGGCACATTAAGGACACCTCCTAACCCAAGAGTATAAATCCTTGAAAAGGCTAGGCCAATAATACCCTACCCTCGTTATCTTTGTAGCTATTGTTTTTGGGGAGAAATGACCTCCATCTACACCATTGTGAAATTTTTCTAGCAAGATGCCAAACTAATCATTGTCAACACACCTTAATAGCACACCATTCACATCCTTCTGAAAAAGAATATAATCTACATGACAATAAGGAATGGTTTGAAATCTAAAATACCTTCTTTGTGACTTATTCAAACAATTAATACAATCACCATTTTGAAGGAAACTAATGATGTCTTATGTCTAACTTTGAATTAGTATGTGACTAACTGGTTAGGGATGAACTTGATTGATCCAGACCTTTTCCTTTGGCCCTTGAAGATCTAAAGATATATATTCACATAGCCCATTTCCTCTTACCAAGTTGGTTACCTTGATATCAACATCAGACTCCATTAATTTTTTGATCCACCCAACTCTGTTCTCATTGAGGTATTTGCTTAAGAGGAACTCTTTGGTGCTAGGATGAGAGACCATGACATGTATCCTATTGTTTGAGATCATGTGCCTAAATTTTTTAAAACCTCTTATCATAGCTAGAGCCTACTTGTCAACAAATGTTTACTTAAACTCATAATATTCCAATCCTTAACTAAATAATGTAATGGGTTGTTCAACTTACTCATCATTCTTTTGCATAAGCATAGCTGAGATTGTGTCAAGATTAGAAAAAGTATAGAGTATGAAATCCTTGGTAAAGTTTGGGTTTAAGAGAGTAGGAGATTAGGAAATTGCTTATTTGATTACCTCAAAACTATTCTTACCTTCCTTTGTCCAAGCAAAAGCTTAGTTTTTCTTGAGCATGGTTATAATAAGATTTTCCAAAGTAGAAAATCTTAGAATAAAACTTCTTAAAATGTTGATCTTGCATAAGAAACTTTTAAAACCTTTCTTGTGTAGAGGAAAAGACAAGCCTAGAATGGCTTTAATCCTTTCAGGATCAATAGACATGCCTTCTTTTGACACAATATGACTTAGTAATTTGCCTTCATGAACAACAAAAATACATTTCTTTGGATTAAGAAAAACTCCAAACTCGTAGCACTTCTAAAAGACTTGCCTTATATGTTTCATGTGGTCATTAACATCTTTTGAAAAAATAGTTATATCATCAAGGTACACAAGTAAAAACTCATTGATCAAACCTTTAAAGGCCATGTCCATTGCCCTTTATAAAGAAGCAACAACATTAGACAAACCAAAAGACATATTTATATATGGAAATGTTCCCCATTTTATGGTGAATGCTATCTTTAACTGATCCTCCTCATTCACCAATATTTGGTTATAACCTGAATAACCATCAAGTAAGGAAAAATGTTGAGAAACTGACACCACTTGCTAAATTTGCTCCATGGAAGGTAGTGGGTAATGGTCTTTGAGTAAAACTCTATTCAGATCCCTAAAGTCCACACAAAGTCTGATCTCTCCACTCTTTTTTCAAATAGGTACAAGGTTCACTATCCAAGTTGAGTGTTTGATAGGAAAGATAATCTTAGACTCAATCAATTTGGTAAGCTCTCTCTTCATGAGTTCCTCTATCTTGGGATTGATAGGCATCTATTTTTGCCTAACTAGTTTGGCTCTAGGTTCTAACTCAATGGTGTGATGAGTAATATACCTAGATCAAACCCTTTCAAATCATTGTATTCCCAAAAAAAATATCCTGAAGTTCTTTACACAATTCAATGAAGGCTTGTCTTTCAAAAAGAGAACATATCTTACTAATTTTCAGAAGTTTGTCCTTAAATATCAAGACTATTTCATAGTTCTATTAACTTTTAGACATCCTTACCCTTTCATTCCTTCTTTGATCATCTTCATTTAACACACTCTCCAAAGTAACTAGCCCCTTTGGTATCTTGTTTGTCTTCAGCTAGATAACTTGTTCTTCATATTAATTGTGAAGCTTCTTTTGATTCTTCGAAGAAAATTTTTATTCATTTTGAATGAAGTGTATAATGTGTTTATCACTCTCAAAAAATTGCCAAGAAACTTAATTATCTATAATATAAGGTCTCATAATGAATTTAATTTAAGGTTGATCCTTCTCTCTACTTACATCAGCACTAGATCAAAATGTGTGCCTATCACAACCAGACTATTATCATATTTATTTGAGTCTCTTGGTATAGGTTAGATATTGAAAGCACCAAAGTCCTCAATTATATCCCATACCCTATACCTATAGGACTTAAGCAAAGGGTTATTGGTTTTATCTTGGTTTCTCACTTGATGTATAATCAATTCACTATCTCCATATACCTTCAAACTCTTGATTCCCTTTCTCTTTGCCCATTAGAGGCCATGATCCAAGCCTTCATATTTAGATTTATTATAAGTACATTTGAAATGGAATCTATATGAATAATAATATTGGTTCTTTGAAGGAGAAACCAACATGACAATAACTCCTACCCCTACCTTTCTTCTAGAGCCATAAAAAAAATTCCCATATCCCTTCAAGTTCACGATCTTCATTAGTGAGTGATGGTATAGGAGTGTTCTTCTCATGAATACAATATACTCCTAGTTTAGTTTCTTCTATGAATTCTTAGGGGTCATGCTCATAAGTTTCAGTACCATATGCATCAAGAAAAAGGTTAAATATACCTTCAAGGAGAAAGGATTTTTCACCACCAATGGAACCTTCTTCCTACTCACCAATCATACAATTCTAATTTGAACTTGTCTTTATATATGGTTCAATGTGGAACCTTGCCAAGGGATATGTTACTATAGTTAATTTAGCTCCATATCTTTTTCTAAATGATAGAAAAGACTAATCAATTTCAAGGTACCCTCTAATCTTAGCCATAAAGTCTCTTGACAAGTAGATATTAAAATGAGTTGGAAGATTAACCACCACAATGTCTTGTAGGATGGGGAAACTTAGAAAATCATGTAGGAAAAATTTCAAACCTTTAACCAACCCCACAGTCTTGGCTAGAGTTCCATCAAGCTGGAACACACCCTTGTTATGAGGCTCATATTTTAGTCCCAATTTATTAGAAACCACTTTAGGAATAACCATAGTACTGGCCCCACTATCCACAATGTAGTTGTGAACCAATTTATCTCCCACAATGAGTGTGAGGTAAAAAGGTGGAGGCTTTTTAGATTTGGTGGAAGGCTCTAAAACATGATTAGGTGTGTTGGTAAGGGATACACCATTTTAATTTAGAACTTGAGGAGTTACATTGATATTAACAAGTTGTTCTTGTAGGATTTCCTTTTAACCAGACATATGCAATACTTCCCAAAGAAAAATGTTAGTTTTGGTATTCTTCAAAGAGTCAATAATATTTAGAGATGAAATATTCACCTTGTCTTGAATTCTTGAACGCAATGAGGGGACTTGAACTTGTTTTACTAGAGGTTTAGAAGCTTTGCTCAGATTTTGACTTTGAGGAGTAGTGTGACTAGTAGGATCTGCTACATTGGTACTTACACTTTGTGACCTTGGAGAGGAACTACCTAAAATCACTTGTGTTATTTGAATATCTACCAAATCCCTCTTTTTATCCCTTATGTTGGCTATAATTGATGTATTTTGATTCAACACATAATCATATTCTACTTGGAAGTTCATAAAACCAGTACTTTGGCCGTTACCTTCTCCTTAAACATCTCTTTACATGAGATTTGCTTCTTCTGATGTAACATAAGGAGTATCTCCTTCTTGAGTTACCAAAGCTTGATTACCTTCTCCACCATTATGCATAAACTAACCTTGAGATTTCCCCCAATGATCCAAATGCTCCTCTCCTTGAACTGGATTGGTGGGGATAGGAACAACAACCTTTGTTGATGAAATGGAATTAGGATTATAGGTGTTGGGATACCTATTAAAACCTTGATGGCCTTGTCCTCTTCCTTGGTTAGTTTATTGGGGTAGAGGTATGTATACATGTTGAGGATAGTATTAAGGATTGGGTGGAGCATTTGTATACATTTGTGCTTGCTTGAGTTAGGCTTGCAAAGATTGAATTATCTCATCCTTATCTATAGCATAATCCACCTTCTTGGGAGAAGTTATAGGTTTGGCATTAGTATTGGAAACTTGCACTATGCTTGGGGATTCAACTAAATTATGAGAAAAAAAAGGCATGTAGACTCTTGTAGGTAGTTTCCTAACCTATATCAGACTATTCTCAACTTTAATGGCTATATTATATTCCTTGAGTAAAGTAAATCCTCCCATTGACTATAAAATTCCTACTACATCAATGCCAATAGCATTAAGATAGGTGGGGAATAAAAATCTTGGAGGAGGCCTCATAATAGGTGGAAGTCTATGCCATATTCTCTGAAATATCTCATTAAAATCTCTAATGGATTCATTAGGACCTCTCTTTATCACATTTAGTTGGTGAATTAGTGAAGTACAGTCACTCTTCTTTTTGAAGCTATTTACCAATATCTCTCAAAAAATATCCTAATTAGTAATACAACCACCTTCCAATGTCCTATACCAATCAAGTGCCTTCCCTTTTAGAGATTTGGCAAGTAGTCTAATATTTATGTTAGCTTGGGTGATATTGTGGAAATTATAAAAGTTTGAAATGTCCCTAATATGCTCATATGGGGTAATAGGACCCTCTCCATTGAAATTGGGGAGACTTTTGGTAGCATTAGGAGGAATGGGATCATACACAAGAAGGTTAATTGGATTTTGGGTGTTGAAGGCTAGGAAAAGATGTCTTTTATCCATTTATTATTCCTCTTGATCTAATAATTCTTCAACCTCCTCTTCTTCCTCTTCAAAACCTTCTTGTTTAGGATGTCTAAAAGTTAGAAATGGTTTAAGGTGTTGCTCTTCAAGAGGAGTTTTAGGCTGAGGAAATTGACTAAAAAGCCTACTAGAAGATGATCTAGTGAGGACCATGAAGTATATTATAGAAAAATGAATATACAAATAGATATTATCACCTTTTGGAGTTTTCAAATGATGGATTAGAACCTTTTTCAACCTTGGACTTGTCGAGGCCAACATTCACCTTTACATGAAAACAATTAGGACCAATTATCCCATTGGGTGTACTAGAACTATTATCATCAAATTGTGTAACCTATGATGTTTTATGAAATTCCTTCAATTTGATGCAACATTGAATTGTCCCTCAAGTTTTTGTGAACTCATAAAAGAGATGAGTCTCTAGGATTGAAAAGGGATAGCTCCCTAAATTTTTCTCTGAGTGTCTATCACCTAATCTAATGTTTATTCATGAAAAGAGTCAAGATTTTGCATAAAACATAAAACTATGCTAAAGAGGTGATTCACCAATAATTTATCCATCTACTATCACACTTATACTGAGTAACAATGTTTTTTGAGACTAATTCAATGCATTGAAAGATACTAACACAATGTTTCAATGTGAAGGTAACATGTTTCAAACCATCATCAAGATATTCGACCTAAGGGTAGATTGCACACCATAAACATAATTGCATACTTGATATAAATTTTAACACATTTAACACACTCCACATAACCTGTTAGCATCAAAATATTTGTTCAAACATGAAGGATAAAATGAGTAAGGATAATGCTACCACTCAGCTCCGCTATACATCACTCACATACCTAGACATAAATTCACAACTTAGAATTGGTCTTGTATTCAATGTTTAAAAGCAAAGTACAATGTCATTTTATTAGGGCTTTACCATACCAAAAATGTGGTTATTTTCCATGGTCAAAATGGCCCAATCTATAGAACTTTGAGGAAGAGAAAGAAATGATAAACTGAAAAAGCATAAGGACATGTGTCCATATCTAAGAATCAATTACATATGGATGGATGGGGTGATCCATACCATTCCAAGATTCTTACTCATCTAAAACTAGTTATGATAATGGTGACAAGTGGCATCAATAATTTAGGAGTGGCACAAGAAACTATTTCTATCGAAGATCATCCATGAGAGTTCAAAACTAAAATAGATAAGCCAACACATTTCACTACTAGAAATCATGATGGTAGTTAGAAAATGCTCTTTCTAACTACTAGTTATCCTTTGGATACCTGTATCTATTGATCTTTTAAAATCTCTTTGATTTTGTCAGCCTCTAGTAATGACTTGATTCGTCAACTTGTCCCTTTTCTTGCTTTGTCTGCTCTCATATTTTTGCCAAGTCTTTTAAATAGCAGTGGCTATTTATTTTAGTTTGAAATTTATTTTTTATGGTTTGTCACCTTTCAAGTATTTCCTTTGGACCTTTGTCTTGACCCTTTCTTGCAGACAATTTTCCCACAAGAATTCATCGGACAATCTTTCTAAAAGAATTCATGTCTTCGGTCATCCTGCTTGTTCATTTCTTTAGACAAAAAGTTGGAAGGAATTTTTCCTCTTTATTTATTTTAGACAAAAATTTTGAAGGAATTATTTTGGAGTTATTTCCTTTAGACAAAAATTCCAAAGGAATTCTTCTTTAATCATTTCTTCTCAACTCTTCTTATGGATTTTTGGAAATGGTCCTTCAGGATTGTTGAAAAGTACCCTTATAAAGATTTGAAAGTTTTTCCATTTAGCCTTAGAATGTCCCTTCAGAGAAGTTACAACATACCCTTTAGAAGAGTTTCAAGGGTCCTTTCAAAAATTGTATTTGATCTATTTTTATACAAAAGAGTCCTTTAGACTTTTGAAATATACTAGTCAAAAAAGTGAAATGTGCCCTTTGGAATTTTTGTAAGGATCCATTTTGCTTGAAAAGTGCCCTTTAGAGGAGTGAAAGTTCCCTTCAGAGGAGTTGAAATGATCCTTTTGAAAAAGTTAAAGTGAATCTTTTCTTGATATAAGATACCCTTCAAAAAAGTGAAAGTGCTCTTCAAAAAAATGAAAGTGCCCTTCAAAAAACTTACAAGGGTCCCTTTTGGCTCGAAATATTCCTTTAGATAGGTTGAAATGGTCCTTTTAGAAAAATTGTGTAGACAAATTGTCTATAAGAATTCATCACTTGGTTGGAAGAAAACCCAAAGAACCACTCTTAAGTAAAATGCTTCAGATAAAAAACTTGAAAGAATTAGGCAAAGGCTTAAAACAAATGCCAAAATGGACTTTCCTAAAGAAATAACACTTAGTATTTTTTTAGGATTTGACAAAGAACATTTCTTCTGAAGAAAACCTAACTGGACTTGGCCAAATTTGAATGTTGTAAACCTGGGGATGGAAGTTGGCCAACAATAACTTCTAAAAATATGCCATATATCTAATTCAATGCAACACCATCATTGGTACAATTCATAATCCATGATATAATCCCTCATAATAAGATCATTAATTTGGCTTACTTCATTACATAAGCATTAGAAGTAAGCTCAATTAAAATGATACTACAACAAATAAACATTCTTTTACTTAATAGAGTAATGAAAACATATCATTTTGATTCACCAAGGAACTATATCATAATCTAATTGTAACAACTTGTTTTCAGCCAATGTTAAAAACATGTTAAGGGCTATGTGTTCAATAACAATGCTACAATTAAGAGTTGTCTTATAACATCATTCTATTATCATAAACAAGAGGTAATTCTAAATAATAAATGGGCATTCCATGTCTTGATAATGTCACTAGATATAACTCATCACAAAATATATGTAAATATATGCATAAATCCATCAAGGAAATTTACAACCTTAGACTCTAACCAAAAAGGAAATATGGTACTAAGATCCCAAGTCAAAGTTAGGGTAGAATAATATAATCACATCAAAATTGATTTCTGATTCTAGGTAATTAATATCTTTCCATATCACATGACTAACAATAAGTTTATTATTAAATTAAAACCAACTACCAAATTTAATGACTAATTTACATGGCGTCAAGATTATTAACTTTCCTAATAGAACATAATAAATACACATATGGATGTAGGTGTTTGCTTTCATATGAAAAATCTACACTTGATATTTTGAGATACATGTTTACAAGTGATAAGATCATCAAATCAACCCAACTACTAAACCACATGCATATTCCAATCATTTCAACATGTTAAGATAAATAACATCAACATGTATGAGCTACCATAAATAATAATATATAATTTCTAAGGAAAGTGCATATAAATATTCATAATGAAATCAAGAGTTTTATTTAAGAATTAAATTTTCCACAAGATATCATTGATATAGTTCAATAATCCAATAATATATATAGAAATGAATATACTATAGAAATCATATTTACTCATTCATGTACAATCATTAGGAAAATTGAAATTATAATAATTTTCCATTATAAATTTTCTACACCAACAATTAGGAGAAAAATACATCAATCAATAAGAGGGTAAACCCATGCATGTAGTCCTATGAGCCCAACCATACAATGACCCTAACCACCCCAAATATTAGCTAAATAGTTGATTCAACCATAGAGTAAATAAGGAGGTCAAAATCAACAGGAAATTCCTAAGCCAGTGACTTGATTCATTTAATGCACAAGACAAGTAAACAATAGCAGTCATTAACCATAAACATCCAAATGATCATAAAAATAAAGTTAGGCAACTGTTATGAGTTTGAAACAACTCAAATAGCCTCATGGAGTTGGTGTAAGATTAAAAAATCAATATAAGATAGATTTATATCTATAAGTTCCAAAAAGTCATATTAAAAAACCCAATGAGATAATTTAACTCTATGAAGGCTATTTTCAGCATGTAAGAACAATTCTAAATTATTGATGTAAGTTGATTATCATCCGATTGATCTATATAACACAACTGAGACTTTATATGACTCCATACATCTATTAAGGTGTATTTAGGGGATCATAAAAAAATCACATCCAAGACATGTTGAAATATAGAATCCAATGAGAGATTGATCAAACCAAGCATGAAAATAACCCCAACATACATCCAAAAGTAAGACTTCAATAGGGAAGTGTACTTTGGTTACAAAACATTAACTCCATTAATTGATGGATTTATCAATACACGCAATATAAATCCAGTGTACCATAAAAGTGATGTAAATCTAGACATCACTTTAAAATAACCTACCATAATACAAAATAGTCTAGTAAAATAATTCCCCACAACTTCATTCTCTATAATTTATTTATAAACATTATTGAAAAGGCATAACTCAATTATGACTTTATTCAATAATAGATGTAACCCATATATTAAAACCTACTATATAAATATAATAAAACCTCACTTAAAATCTCCCAAATTAAATTTATACTTAACTTGGGAAATTGAAAGTGGTTTAGGTAGTTCATAGAAGAGGAATCAATCAATTTTTAGCAAAATCATATAGTCCAAAAATTCCTTCCAGCAAAATAACAAATCCATAGAAAAATAAAAGTAACCCAAAATTCTACAAGGTTTTGAACTAGGATAAATTCAATGGACATGAATTTGGGTTCAGCCTTTAAAGGAAATAGAATTCAAATAGTTATGTTCATCGTAAAGGCCCAAAATAGTTTTCCCACAGTAAATCTTCTACCCTCAAACCCTGATCAGTTAAATTAAGGGTGTATCCATTACCAAAATTTCATTCATATGCAGAATATAACTCATTGTAATAAACCACAAATCAAATGATTTTAAACAGATTCCATTTACTTAGTTGGTTATTAGATGTTTCTTCCATGATAGATAAAAGTGGTAGTCTCCTATAGCTTAGCCTCTCTTTCTACTCCATTCCTTTCTATTTCTCTTTTCCTTCTCTAACAATGACACTACACTCTTTTCCTCCATTGATTCCTCATTTTCTCTATTACCCATCTCACCTACTTTTCCTACTACCTCCTATGCTGACCTATTTCATTCATTTCCCACTGCCTCCTCTTTCTTTGTTTCAATCCCTCTCTTTTATCTATGTTATACATCCTCTATCATTTTATTTACCATATTCTTGTCTCCCCTTCAACCTTATCTTCTCTCCTTGAATCTTGTAACCCACTCTCTTTGTTATCCCCTTGCATCACATTTTCATTTCCTTAGCCAATAGAAAATGAACAATAGTGCTCCCATGCAGGTTCACATACCTCTTTGCTTCCTCCTTGAGTGTTAACCTATATTGTTGCCTATCTAATATCACACATGCCTTCTCCCCCATCTCTAAGTGTCTTTCTCCTCATTCCAACCCATCACCTCTTTATCACCTACCATCCATCATCACTTAAGAAGTCCACTAAATAGGCATGTGTGGAAAACATCGATTCTTTCTTCTGGCATCACTCAACTCTTTTGTTTTTCATTCCCAACTCCATCAATCTCTACTCTTTCTCCTTCATTAATGATCCTCAATGGTTCGATACTTCTCCCCCAAAATAGGGCAAAGAGTCAAAGCCCCTTTTCTTCCTCCACACACCAAGACTATAAAATAATATATAAAAAATAAATAAATTAAACTCATCCACTCATTCCTTCTATATTATATGTTCCTTCCAACTAATAATGGCCAATCACCTAATAGGCCTATGTGGGATCTTGTATCCCACATGGTTTAGTCACCACATAAAAACCAAAAAAAAAAAAAACTTCGCCCCCCCCACTAGAAAAGAAAACCAATCAAAAATTGATGTATATATTGGGGCATGGATCGAATTGGGGTGGTGAAATATATTTAAAATCCACTACTATGTAGAATTAATCAAACAAACCTTTCATTGCACACATAAATGCACCTTTAAATTAACACCAAAAACCAATTCTAAACCCAACTTAAATATATAAATGTATAAATATATATCTACATTCATTCATAAATGTGTGTATATACACACACACACACACACACACACACACACACACACACATATACATACATACATATATATATATATACATATATATATGTATATACATACATACATACAGATATATATATATATATATATATATATATATATATATATATATATATATACATACATACATACATACATACATACATATATTGACACACATCATAATATATATTTAAGAATTCAAACATTTATTCACATACATACGTGTGTGTGTGTGTGTGTGTGTGTGTGTGTGTGTGTGTGTGTGTGTGTGTGTGTGTGTCTTTACACACACATTCAACATATTAAATAGACTTATTACATTACGGTGAGAAAATTAAATTGATAGAAATGCCATAGGTTGAGTTATCACCAAAGACCCATTTATTAAACTAAGATAAAAAATAATGCAAGATGGTAATTAAATGGTTAAAAAAGGATTTAAAAACACTTCTAACTCCCATATGATGTTAACTGATGAAGTCTAAATAAGATAAACAATCAAGGATGAAACATCACCTAAAACTAAAGAATAATAATGCAGTCTAACAATAAGATGAAAAATGAATCAAAACATGACTAGTGGCTTAAGAACCTATATTTTATCATTTTTAATTATTGGAGTCATGTCAAAGTATATGTTAACCTCCTTGTCATGTTTACTTTGTCAACAAAGAAACCACCAAGACTAGCTCATCACCTAGGCTCCTAGATCCACCAAATAAGGCATCAACAGTAATAGAATGGTATCAATTGAACTAATAAACAATAATGAATTAAAATGAATCATCAACCATGAAATAATAAATAAACATAGTCATCTATAGTTGTAAAGGAACTGAAGTCAATACTGATGACTATGACCCTGAGCATGCCATGTAAACATACCCAACAATTGCAAGAGTAGGCAATGCGAAATTATATCTAGTAAAACATGATATATCAATAACATATACTAGTGTACCTAACTAAATTATTATATACAGATAACAAGATAAAATGAATCCAATTTAGGTAATATGCATATCAAGATACAATGAATCTAATGCAAGCACCTACCATGACATAACATATCACAAAAGCTACCCAAGGTATCCTACATTATAACCATTTGAAAAAGAACTAACATCAATCATTATTAATCTAAGTGATATCAAAAACATGCTAAATTAAGCCATAATCTAGTATCTATAAGGGGTCATAAGGTCAGTTCATGACATCCTCCCCTCCTTTAAGATGAGTCATCTCGATGACTATCAATAGTCAAGCACAAAATTCTCAAAAAATGTTTAACTAATTCAATTAACATTGATTCACAGCCTCTCTACCCATTGTATGATGGTAATGCCTTAGCCTCATCTTGTGGGCATTCCTATTTTCTATCACTAGGATCATCACATTCAATAATACATTACACTAATTAATGACCTTCTTCCTACCTTCATGTGTCCTTTATGACACTAATATGGCAGAACAACACTTATGAAGCACCATACAGTTGAATATTCCACCCAAAAATCCCAACTTGGTTTGGAACTTTTCTAATCTCATGCTAAAAAGGGCTATCAACTTACATTAGAATTTGAAAAAACTAGTTACAAATAGGTTCATTGAACCAATATGCCTACAACATTCAGTAAAAATTCCAAGATAATAGTTGTCAATTTCAATATAACACTATGGTTATAACCATCTAAGCCATTTATGAAGGTGGTCATAAAGCATCATGAGCATATAGTGTCCTAAAACATAGTAGCTAGCACTTAACTTATTAAACTTCCTAGAAAGGGTACTAACAACACTCCCAAGTAGGAAAATATAGCTAAAGAACCACAAGATAAAAAGTGATGTCTAAACTAGATTAGTAATCTGAATATAAATCTTTACTAGGATAATAAACACTTGTGTCAACACACACAGACCTACAACATGAAGTCAACAAAATATAATCATCCAATCCCACTAGATTGTAAGTAGAATCTAAATTAAGAGTGGAAATTTTCCACTAAAAACATTATGCCACCAACATAATTTTAATAACATTCATTAAAAAATGTCCTTGCATAAGGGTAGTAATCCATACTATTATGGTTACTCCACTACATCATCAACTGTTTAGGGGTAATACAACATCCCACACCAACCATGTTGAACAATAGAGAAGTTATACCAAGCATCACATGCAACCTCAAGGCTTATAACATGTTGTCTAACACACATTTGATCTTGCACGATGGTCTAAGGATACCAATCCTACCATCCAAAATCAGCCATCTAAGGACAACACCCAAATTTCATCACTCTATCCAAGAGTCAAGTGAGTACCCATGATTTTAAACACCACCTGATCAAGGCTTAGTGATACTTTATCTAAGCACAAAATTAGCATACATTATAGTTATTCTTTTAAAACAAAATATAAATATTCATCCTAGAATATTTCTAATAGGTATAACAATAAAAATACCTTAACCAAATCATGGTTTCCCTATAGGCCAACACATGCATTTTAGCAAGTATTACCTTACCAGTTTGCATAAATGTCAAAGTTTACAAGACCATTTAGTGCTTCAAAAGGGGTAAAACCATATAATTCACAATGGTTTATTTTACCAACACCTCCAAGAGGTGGATAAAGGAATGATAAATCCATAAAGTGATCATTATTCACTACGATTCCATAGCCTACTCGTGGCACATGTGGTGCACACTCTAAATGAATTAGGAAGCTAGTCATGTAAATGGGAAAAGTGGATTTTCATCCTACGAGAGAATCCACTTCCTAACCCATACCTGACCAAAATCATTATGGATGTAGTGCTTATTTACCCTCAACCTCATACTTGCACCAATACTCAACGCTACAGTAGTTAATGTGGGATTACATAACATAATACAACAATATACTTTGGCACATTAAATCCAATAGAAGTTGGTTTCAAGAGGGAAACACATCACATGAGTGGTGTATGACCATATTACCACATATAATGTTAACAACATGAGTCACATTTATTTTCAAGACATGTACACAAAATATTCATACAATAATATTAAAAACATAGATCCAAGTAAGGTTCACATGATTGATTTCATAAGTGGGAGATCGATTTACACAAGTAATTTACCATCATTCACATGTTCAGCTATTGACAACATACAATCATTTACATAAAATGCTCAAACAACACTATTTATATCAATAAGACAAACTGGAAACCCACAAGGTTAACTATATGCATAGGTATAGTAAAGACATAAATTTACATGATTTAGCAAAATCAATGAAAGGCAGTAGTTAAACAACACATAAAAATTTTACATACAAGGAGGAATCACATGAAAGATACCAAACATACATGACTAAAGTTTTCTAATAACTATGCCAAGGTACTTTCACATCATAACAATCAACACACATGATGGTAAGCACAAGGGTCCATGACTCCCATTGGGTCACCTGATGTCTAGATGTCATCCAAATGACACCAAATATCCATCATATAATACACATGATTAATCCTAGGGATCTCAAATCATGATAACCATCCTTCTAGGAGGGTTGTGTTCCAACAAGGTTGATAAGATCTACCCTCATGAGTTTTTAGAAAATTTACCAATAAATTTCACACATCATGGATAGATGGCTCACACTAATTGAAAATAATAAGAGATCCCCAAAAATCTCTAGCTTGCCCAAGAAATTTAGTCATACTCACCTGCTAGACATTCTAGGCTCAATTCACACCCTTAGTCCTCCAAAGTTATCATACCTCAACATCATTGGATGTCTCTCCCATACAAGCTATCAATGGACACTAAGGCATTATCTCATAATTTCAACAACAAACTTATATCCCTATTCTTCTAGTTAATTCAATCCTAATATTCAAAGTTAAATAGTAATTCTTGATTTGATACAACATCACTTTTGGGAAAGGGTGGACTTAGCCAAGGCATAAGGTGAATGCTATAACACTACCATGGGAATTTTAATTTCCAAAAATCAACAAGTTTAATTGAACTCACAATAAACATCCCCATTGATGTAAGACATATCTATATCATGATGGATATCCCATGAGTGCCAAAACATAGCCAAGTTTTCAAATATGCATCTTCATGGATACATAACTCATCTAGAATCAACTCAAACATCCACATGGACATAAACATATCCATTCTTAACATCACAACCTCATTAAAATCAACCAATACATGATCAAATAACCATCATAGATGTAAACATATCCATGATCAAAATAACAAGGATAAAAATAGGGAATAAACATCGCCATGCACTTATTTACTTTCATCCCTTTGGAGTTATGAAGCCACATGCTTCTCTATCTAACTCAAAAGAGACACAATACATAAATAAGATCAAGATCTTAATTCATCTCAAGATATTCCCTCATAAGTGGAGATCCCAACTATTACTAATTTACCTAAGTAAATCAGACATCCTCACCCTATGCAACTCCCCAAGTTTGATCCCAAATTTTGGTCTTCTCAAGGTCAATATGTTCTAATCATCTACTAATGACTTGCCCATACATGTTAACAATAGATACCAAACATCATTCCTTCAATTCTAAGGGCAAAGAGATGATCACTAGTCTCCCATAGACTTGACCATATAAGTCAACAGTTGATAGGTGACACTTTCCCCAATGAAAATTGATGAGGGAGGGGTTGACCCAACCAAAGCTATGGGTAAGCATCACAAGATCACTTGCAGAAATTTATTGATTTTTGCATACACACACACATAGAACAATTCCAACACTTAGGGCTTGCATAAACCACGTACTAATTAAAGTACTATTTAATTCATCCAAGAGGCTAAGTTCCTTTATAAAGTTCATAACATAGCCTTCTCAAGTGTATAATACATATATGAGTCTATACAAAGAATATAAATCTAGCCATGGTTTAGTATGCACATAATAATACAAGGTTTCAATTTAGTCTTAGTAAGACAACATAGACATACATGTGACATTCATATTTCACAAGGCATATACCTACATTATGGTAAAATAAGACTCTATAAGGATATGTATACCTACACTATGTGTATTTACAGCCACTTAAAGTACATTATGCAAACATAATCCCTTACAAGGGTATACACAATCACATAAAAGCTCAACTAGCTACTCAAGTATAAGCTAAAATCAGCTTAAGATGTCGAAATCTCATCCAAAACCTTAAATAAAAGGATCTGATACCAGAAGAAACAACCCAAAAAAAGATTAGAATTACCTTCAAAGTAGATAATGAAACATCATTTAGGATTCACTGCATAATTTTCATGCATTTTAATGCATCTGATCAATAATCACATACATAAATACTAATAACCAACAACTAGCATCCTAATTAGATAATGATATAAACAACTAGAATGGAATTAAACACATCCAAGAATGTCTAGTTAGCCAATTACTATATAAGTAAATAAGGTAAGATAAAATTGCAATACTTAAGCATGGAGGTCCAAATGACTGAACATAAGGATCTATCTCATGAACTTGCTTAGGCAAGTCTTATCACATCATGAGATCAGAAAGTGGAGATCTCTAATCCACTACTAAAACCAACATGTCATAAGATTAAGAGTCTATAACCTTTTTGGTAATCATCTAAACAAGGTTCTCGGGGGTCATTACACCAATGTTTCCTTGATGAAGGACACATCCAAGCTATAAATACATAAAGAAGTATTGTTCTCATTGAATCATATGATACATAATACACTTATCTTAGGGTGGATGACATCACACATGTGAGTATCCTATTGAATACATGTATAATTGGTATTGAGAAAATAATTACTTCTCATGATACAGGAACACCATCCTATAAGCTAACCATATGGGTATTACACCTAAATGTTTCTTACTTATCCTTTGGTTATCATACCTTGTTATTGTTTAAACATAAGCATTCATGCCATTTAATTAACATGCATATGACCACACAAGAGTTTAGTACTTAAATAGTTTTAGCCATTAGCATGACTGACCAAAGGAAAAAGTCATAGCTTGATAATTTGAAATCTATGTGGTTTATTTAATTCATAAATCCAAGTGTAAAAATTAAGGTTTCCATAGATTACTAAATTCTCATCCTCATTTCAAGATTATTTACCAATCACAAGGATTATTCACATTTTAATAAACACAACACAAGGTATATCAAGTATTTCATTGCCAATGTACATTCATAAATTTCTAACACGCATGCTCACTATAACCAATGGATATCTTTTCTCATGAAATCATTATTTAAAATATGACCATCTTTCCATTACATTCAATGGGATACATTATAAATACCTAAAATAATAAATTATAAAAACATGCCATATATCTAAATCACTACAACACTGTTACTAGTATAATTCATAATCCATGATATAATCCCTCATAAGAATATCATTAATTTAGCTTACTTCATTACTTAAGCAATAGAAGTAATCTCACTTAAAGTGATATTACAACTAATAAACATTATTTTCCATTATATATTAATGAAAACATATCACTTTGAGTCACCAAGGAACTATATGCATAATCTAATTGCAACAACTTGTTTACAACCAAGGTTGAAAACATGCTAAGGGTCATGTGTTCAATAATGATGCTACAACTAAGAGTTGTCTTATAACATCATTATATTATCATAAACAAGAGGTAAGTATAAATAATAAATGGGTATTCCATGCCATGAGAATGTCACCAAATAGAATCATCATGAAATCTATGTAATATATACAGAACTCCATGAAATAAATTTACAACCTTAGACTATAAACAAAAAGGTAATATGGTACGAGGATCCCAACTCAAAGGTAAGGTAGAATAATATAATCACATCAAAATTTATTTTTGATTATAGGCAATTAGTATGTTTCCATATCACATGACTAATGATAATTTATTCTTAAATTGAAACCAAATGCCAAATTGAATGGCTAATTTGCATATCCTCAATCTTATTAACTCATCTAATAGAACACAATAAATACACATATGGATGTAGGTGTTTTCTTTCATATGACAAATCTACACTTGATATTTTAAGATACATGTTTACAAGTAATAAGAGCATCAAATCAACCCAAATACTAAACCGCATGTGTATTTTAAGCATTTAAACTTGTTAAGAGAAATAAAATCAACACATATGAGCTACCATAAATAATAGCATATAATTTCTAAGGAAAGTGCATATACATATTCATAATGAAATCAAGAACTCTTTTCAAGAATTAAATTTTCCAAAATATATAATTGATATAGTTCAATAATTCAAGAATATCTATAGAAATTAATATACTAAAAAATTCATATTTCCTCATTCATTTACAATAATTAGGAAAAGTGTAATTAGAATAATCTTCCATGATAAGTTTTTTCACACCAACAATCAGGAGAAAAATGCATCAATCAGTAAGAGGGCAAACCCATGTACATAGTCATATGAGCCCAACCATATGGTATCCTTAACCACCCCAACCATTAGCTAGATGGTTTATTAAGCCATAGAGTAAACAAGGAGGTTGAACTCAACATGAAATTCCTAAGCCATTGACTTAACTCATACAATGCATAATGAGACAATAAATAAACAATAATCAGGAACCACAAACATCTAAATGATCACCAAAAATAAGTCAAATCTTATGGGTTTAAAACAACTCAAATAGCCTCATGGAGTTGGTGTAAGCTTCTAGAATTAATAGAAGATAGAGGTGGATCTATAAGTTTTGAAAAGTCATGTTTAAAAACCTAATCAGATAGTTCAATTCTACCAAGGTTATTTCTAGCATGCAATAACAATTGCAATTAATATTAATTATTGACCTAGGTCAATTATCATCTAGCTAATCTCCTCAACACAACCGAGGATTTATATGACTCCATACATCCACTAAGGTGTAATAAAGTATTCATAAGAAAAACATCACATCCAAGACATGCTGAAATATAGAATAAAATGAGAAACTAATAACAAACCAAGCATGCAAATAACCCCAATATACATTTAAAAGTAAGACTTCAATAGGCAAACATTCTTTGGTTATAAAACACTAACTCCATTAATTGATAGAGTTAGAAAGACATGAAATATAAATATAATGTACCATAAAAGTGATGTAAATCTAGACAACACTTTAAAATAGCCTACCATAATACAAAATAATCTAATAAAATAATCCCCCACAACTTCATTCTCTATAATTTCTTTATAAAGGTTGATGAAAAGGAACAACTCAATTATGACTTCATTCAATAACATATGTAACCCATATTTTATAACCCACTATATAAAGTCAACAAAACCTCACTTAAATTCTCCAAAACCAAATTTATACTTAACTTGGATAATTGAAAGAAGTTCAAGTAGTTCTTAGAAGATGAATCAATAAATTTTAAGAAAAATAATACAGTCCAAAAATTCCTTCTAGCAAAATATCAAACCCATAGAAAAATAAAGGTAACATAGAATACTATAGGGTTTCCAACTAGGATAAATTCAATGGACATGAAGTTGGGTTAAACCTTCAACAGAAATAGAATTTAAATAGTTTTGTTCATCATAAAGCTACGAAATAGTTTTCCCACATTAACTCTTTTACCCTCAAACCCTGAGCAATTAGGTCAAGGGTGCAGCCATTACCAAAATTTCATTCATATGTAGAATATAACTCATTGCAATAAACCACAAATAAAATGAGTTTAAATAAATGTTATTTACTTAGCTAGTCATTGGATGTTTCCACCACAATAGATAGAAGTGGTAATCTATTCTAGTTCAGCCTCTCTATCTACTCCATTCTTTTATGTTATTATTTTCCTTCTCTAACATTGGTGCTACACTATTTTCCTCCATCAATTCCTCCTTATATCTGTTACCCAGCTCACCTCCTTTTTCTACTACCTCCTACATTGACCTCTTTCATTCATTTCTCAATGCCTCCTCTTTCTCTTACATTGAGGCCTCTCTTTTGTCTATGTTATACATCCTCTATCCTTTTGTTTACCATATTATTCTCTCCTTAACTCTTGTAACCCACTCTCTTTCGTATCCCCTTGCATCACATTTTATTTTCCTTGGATAAAACAAACAAATGGTAGTGCTCTCATGTAGGTTCACATGCCTCCTTGCTTCCTCCTTGAGTGTCAACCTACACCATTGCCTATCTACCAAAATGCCTACCTTCTCCACCATCTCTAATCATCTCACTCCTACTTCTAACCCATCACTACCCAACCAATAATGGTAGTCCACTAAATAAGTCAAAATAAACTACATCAATTCTCTCTCCTTGCATCATTTAGTGCCTTTGTTTTTTATGCCCATCTCCATCAATCTCTCCTCTTTCTCCTCCATCAACCCTCCTCAATGGTTTGATGTTTCTCCCCAAAAATTGGGCAAAGATTCAAATCCCCTTTTCTTCCTCCACATGCCAAGATAGTAAAATAATATTTAAAATAGAAAATTAAATTAAACTCATCCACCCACTCCCTCTTTGCCAGATGTTCCTTCTATCCAATAATGGATGATCACCTAATAGGCCCATGTAGGCTCTTGTCTCCCACATGGTTTGGTCACCACATAAAAACTAAAAAAAAATTCCCCCACAAGAAAAGAAAACCAATCAACAATTGATGCATAGATTGGGGCATGGGTTAAAGTGAGGTGGTGGAACATATAGAATTCACCAAATACACCTTCCATTTCACACCTAAATGTATAAATATCTATCTGCATTCATTCATATATGTATGTGTGTGTGTGTGTGTGTGTGTATATATATATATATATATATATATATACATACATATATTGATACATGTCATAATATATATTTAGGCATTTAAACATTATATATATATGTGTGTGTGTGTGTGTGTGTGTGTGTGTGTGTGTGTGTGTGTGTGTGTGTAGATAAATGTGTGTGTGTGTGTGTGTGTGTGTGTGTGTGTAGACACACACACACACACACACACACACACACACACACACACACAATAGATTAAACAAACTTATAATATTGCAGTGAGAAAATTAAATTGATAGAAATGCCACAAGTTGAGTTATCACCAAAGAGCCATAGATTAAACCAAGATAAAAAATAATACAAGATGGTAATTAAGTGGTTAAAAAAGGATTAAATAACAGTTCCAACTCCCATATGATGCTAACTTATAAATTCAAAATAAGATAAACAATCAAGGATGAAACATCACCCAAAACCAAAGAATAATAATATAGTCCAATAATAAGATGGAAAATGACTCAAAAAAAGACTAGTAGCTTAAGAACCTATGTTTTATCATTTTTAGTTATTAGATTCATATTCAAGTATATATTAACCTCCTTGTCATGTTTACTTTGCCAGTGAAGCAACCATCGAGCCTAGTTCATCACCTGGGTTACTACATCCACCAAATAAGACATCAATAGTAACAAAATGGTGTTGATTTAAATAATAAACAATAATGAATTCAAAAAAATCATTAACCATGAAATAATAATTAAACATAGTCATCTATAGTTTGAAAGGAACTAGAGTCAATATTGATGACCATGACCCCAAGCATGCCATGTAAACATAACTAACAACTGTAAGAGTAGATAATGTCAAACTTTATCCAATAAAACATGATATATCAATAACACATAATAATGTAACTAATTTAAGAAACATATACATATAACAAGATAAAATTAATCTAATGTAGGTAGTATGCATATTAGGATATAATGAATCCAATGCAAGCACCAACTATGATATAACATATCACAATGGCTACCTAAGGTATCCTACATTGTAACCATATGAAAAAAAACCAACATCAATCATCATCAGTCCAAGTGCTATCAAAAACATGTTAAAGTAATCCATAATCCAATATCTGTAAGGGGCCATAAGTCTAGTTCATGACAAGTAATAAATTCTATACTTACATATTCCTATTTTTGATCAAGTATCTATAAAGTATGTAATTGACTAGGTTTTTTAAATTTTTATACTTTAAGTTTTTGACAATTTAAACATTGTTGTACATAACTATGAATACCAGGTTTCATTTTAGAAAAAAAAATGATTCTTCTTGATTGAAAGGTATTTTTTTGGAAACCAAGATGGCCATAAATAGGTATATCATGATAATCCCTCAATATATATTATTTTATGTTTGAAAGATAAGGGATACAAAGTTTTCCTTTATAATACAAAATTATAGTAGTTCCTATTAGATAAAAACTAATTTAATAATTTAAATATACATTAGAAGAGGTATTTTTTAAACTTTCATAAAGAGTATGAAAGTAATTATCAATACGTAATTTATATATAATATTTTATTCAAAAATAATTTCTTCAGGAGTGATGAAATTTGAAAAAATAAGTTCCTACTTAGATAATAAACTATTAAATTTTATTTACAAGGAACATATTAGATATCAAAATCACATTTAGTTGAAAATTTCATTTGTTTTCGGATTCGTCAGTAGTTATGACTAACATAGGATTAAAACAAGACCTCCAACTCTATCTCAACATAATAATACTTATCCAAGATGATGAAATAGAGGCTTCTACTAACCTAGGTAATATAGTAAGGATTGGACCCTTGTGATAACATAGGCTAACCTGCATGAAGAAAAGTCATGTCTCACATAGACATGATTATTGATTTTAAAGATAGCTAGTCAATATTCATACTTCAAAATTATAATATGTTAGATATATCATATTAGAGTTAAAGTGTGATAAGATAAGTGAGTTAAGAGGTTATAAAGCATAGTAATATTTGTAAGTATCTTAGAGAAGAGTGTAAATAAAGTAAAGAATAAGGCAATATAAAATAGAGATATCTACAAAAATTGTAATGACTTTTTCTATTATAATTATGTAAATAAATAGAAGTTAGAGTAGGAAACACTATTTACTTATTACTATGAATAAACACACCTACTTATTTTTTTTATGAATGCATAAGATAATTAATTCTAAATAAAACTAATCTATACATGACATTATTTTCAACTAAAGTTAGCATGAACTACATAAACATATGTAACCAAAGTTGTACATTTTAAGTAAAAATTTGGTGATACCACATAGACTTTAGTTAACTAATGTCTAGAGGAAGGTATTCCTTGAAGTTCTGGAAACCAACCTAACATAAATCCAAGAGTGGTGGGAATAAATACTCAATTTTTTTCATTCATAGAATAAATGGGTTAATCATTACCTAAAGTAAAGGAATCCTTCTTAAGATCACATGAGGAATAATTTTGGGTCATATTTTCATAGAGTTTGTGGCCTTAAATATTGAGAAAATATAAGCATACAAAAGGTTTCAGATCCCACATTAATAAACCCATCAAACAAACCATGAAAAATATTGAGGCATTAAAACATCTTAACACACTTCAAATTAAGTTATTGATTATTGGTTTGAAACTAAACTTGATTCATTCTTGATAATTTGGGATGTTTAAGGTTGGATAAGTTTTGACATTAGTAAATATGAGTTTGTCTAAGGATTAAGAGAATGCTTCTTGAATAGCATATTATCTGAGTGGGCCATAATCAAGGATCAATTAGATAGGGTTGAATGTATGAGGTTAAATCTATATGGATTATTGAAATCTAAAGCACAACTCATAAGAGGAATAAACTTATATTCATAATAAAAAGTTGCATTAATGAGCATTCATTCATTAGCCAAAAAGTACATAAGAAGGTACATTATATAGGGAGTAATTAGGTCACCCAAAAATGTAATTAACTTGACTCATAATTATAAAATAACTTAAAATACATTTCCCCTAATGACCTATTATTAAACTAAGTAAGCTAATTAGGCCATGTAGGTAAAACCACATAATGGGGAAAAACCTACTTTAACACCCCCCTTACGTGTAGTTTAGGTGGCTCGAAGAATTGAGTCTCGACACAAAGGCATGATGAGGTACCCAAGTACATAGAGATGATCTCCTAGAGGAGGAAAAAGACAAAGCTACCTAAACCCCAAGAAGAACTCAAAAATGAAGATACTTACTCTTAGTGAAGTTTTTGGTGAATATATCAATAATTTAATCCATTTCCAGGATGTTGTAGAGATCAATGACTTATTCATGGATGAGTTTCTAAATGAAATTCATGTGAATATTCATATAGTTAGTCCATTTATGGAGGATATGATTGTTTTAGATCTAGATTATGATTTTGTTGTCATAGAAGATGATTGTTAGTCTTTGAAACTAGATGTAAAACTTAGTGAGAGTCCCTTGAAGCCAAATAGACTTATTAGAAACATTAACAACTCCTCTATATTCTACTTTAGTATAATATAAAGTAATAATATTTTACTTCTTAATTAATTAATCAAACTTGAATTGAGGGAGAATCTATAGACTGAAGTAGACTTATGATTCTTAATATCTCTAACCCATTCTGAATCTATATAACCAATGAAGTCAATGTCGATACCTTCTCCCTAATGAATCCCAAAACTATGATTACCATAAATGTAGTGTAGAATATAATTAGCTATAAATTTTTTTCATTAGATCCACCTATATTGAGGAAGTATTCCCATTCCACAGTGAAATATGAAGGAATCAACATTACAAATATCTCTAAGTAGAGGATCTCATCAGTGGCATTCATCATTCTACAAGCTATATTATAAGAAACTTCATCATCTTCTATGAGAACTTCTTAATTATCCTCTCTATTATTATGATACCATGTCATAGTGGCTAGATTCAAGGATCAACTAGATAGGGTTTAATGCACAAGGTTGAATCTATATGGAGTAGTGAAATATAAAGAACAAATCACAAGAGGAAGAAGCTTGTATTCACAAAAAAAAGTTGTATTAATGAGTATTCATTCATTATCCAAAATTACATAGGAAGATACATTATATAGTGAGGAAGTAGGTCACACAAAAAAAGGTAATTAAATCAACTCACAATTAAAAAATGACTTAAATTACTTTTCCCCTAATGACCTATTATTAACTTAAGTAAGCTAATTAGACTATGTAGGTAAAAACACATAGTGGAAAAAAGCCTACACTAACACATACCACTCATAATCCATAACTTATTTATGGATATAGGGTTGGTAAGAGAAGTTAAATAATTATTTTAATAAATAATCACCTAAGGAGTGGCATATAAAAAGAAGGGGGTTCCTCAAAATATGTGACCCATTGACATATCCAGTCTAAAAAATTAGGGGAAGCTAAATATTAAGTATGGGAATATGAAGATAAGTATCAAGTAAATAATATTCTAGTTAAGAGAGGAATAGATATTAGTAATAAAACAAATCAAAAAAGTTTTAATAAAATAGTGAATGAAGAAATGAGGAAATAAAGTAAGGATGAGATAATTTAAAAAGTTTCAATAAAATAGTTTCAATAACAAAGTTAAGAGAGATATAGAATAAAGAAAGAGAAGAGAAGGTGTTAAGGATAACCAAAAAAAATATGAAACCAATATATCCTCTACCAATGTAAATCCCCATATTAAAAATATTGACGTTGTCCCTCTTCCAAAAATAGAAGAGTTAGTATTATTATTGTTGGAAGGCATAAAGGAAGCTAGTGAGAGGAGTATAATAGAAGAGATATTATACAATACACCAAAAAAATTCATTAATGACATGAAATAATTATTATCATAATTAACCACATTGATTTAAACCCATAAACTATTCAAAACCATGGGTGTATAAGACCAACCATAGAGAGTAGTTCAGCCCACAGTGAACTAGGCCTAAAAAGTAGTAAGAGAAGATATGAAGAAAATATTATAAAAATAAGAGTTATATAGTATATCCAAGAGAAGATATATTATAAATTTAATGTAGTATGAGAGAAAATAATCAATAATAAATTCATAGGGAAAACATAGAGGAGAAAATATATGTTGGAAGGGATACCAAATTTAAGGAGGAAAGTGACTAAAAAAATAAGTGTCGGTAGTAATGTAATAGAAGTAAAAGATATAAAACAAGAGGGAAGTACATTAAGGGAAGATAGATTAGTTAATTAAAATATTGGATAAAAATATAAGATAGAGATAGAAGATTATGAACATGATAGTCGAAGTGACACACCCCTTCTAAACCCCAACTGTAAGAGGCCTCATGAAAAAATGAACCCTTTGGACCAAAAACCATCCCATGTGATGCTTCACAAGAGATGTGAACATACATACATTATATAAAGAGAAATATATACAAGATAAGAGGTAATAAATACTTACAAAAGTTTTAGTGAAGAGGTTGAAAATAAAAGGGAATTTATACTATATCAAACAATTTTTTTAGGAAGGAAATACTTATAAGGATATTTAGTAAGAGATAAAGGATATATTAAAAATATTTTTGAATATAAAAAATATAATTAGTGGATAATATCTATGAGTACTAATATAACAATTACATCTAGTAATTGGAATGGTAGTAGTATCAATACTAGTAGCAGTATTCACATAAAACCTAAAACAAAAAAATAGAACAAAACAAAATGAATTCATTGTTTGGAAAAGATACTAAGGATGCTAAGGAAAATATGTTCATATTGGTTTCATATTGGTAGAGCCATAATATCACTAATCATAAATTATTATTATTTGACTTTATTGAAACACTCAGGGATTATGCCCTCAAATGGTACATGAAACAATTCTAGACATGAAAATACATGGGAAGATGTAAAAAATTATTTCAAACATAACTTGCACTACGTTAAAATTATTACGAAAAGTGTTAGTAAGATGAGAGAGTTGATAAAAAATAAAAATAAAAAGAGAAAGAGTACGGTCAAAGATTCAAATCAATAGTAAGGAAATTGGAGGAACCATTGAATGAGAAGCAAAAAAATAAGTGGTTTATTTCTATATTTTAATACCACATCTATGAGAAAACATGGACAAAAAAATATTTAATACATATGTATAAATCTTGATATGGAATCATGCCTAGAAGCTCAATCTTATAGATGTGAAATAAACTTATCATTAAAAGATATTGTGGAAAGGATACAACTAGAGTTGGAAAAGTTACAAGCTAAATAAGAGATTCAGATGAAAGGCAATGAATTTATCTCACTAATAGTCAATAACAACCCACAAATATATACAATATGGTGTACTATTTGTTTTTAGGAAGGGTACTCATGGAAAAAATTTCCCCACTAGGTAATTGTAAAAAGAATAGTAACAATAAGAGCATCACAAACACCTGTCGATATGTCTGCTCTTACTCAATAAATGATATATGGTGATAAAATGTATTAAAGAATGTATTTAAAATATTATCAACACCCTTAAAATTTATGTGTAATTATGGAATTGGCCTCACCCATAAAATCAGTTGATGTATTTCACTAATTTATTCATCCTTTAATCATTACAATCATGCATGCCATGCTCAGGATGTAATTGCAGAGATACATGATTGAAATAATTGAATAATAACCATAGCTTAGTATATTCCATCACAAAAATTATAAATGAGAAACAAAAACATAATGTACCTTGGCTAACAATACCAAACCCCTCCCACACTAAAATAATCTCAATCACAAAATAACCAGCCTCAGTATTATAACAAAAACTAAGTTGGAAACATAAGAAGAGGATAGGAAGGATATAAAGGAGGATATTATAGACGATGAGGAAATTATTAAGGTGGGAGAGGATATAATCAAGGTTAAAACCAATGATATAACTAGGAGAGACCACCTCCAACATGTTATAAGTTTGTAAAACTTGGACATAATGAGAGAAATTTCATATAAGAACTATAAGTGGAGTGTGGATTATGTCATGAAAAAGAATATCATGATTCCTTATCTTTTCCTAAGGCAAAACAATTTTATCCAAATAGAGGTATGAATATTTAAGATTTAATAAAATCCCCCATGAAAGGGGGGGAAAATATGAAAAAATCCCCAAAGGGACATGATATAAAAGGACATTGCAATGAGGTACACAATGATGTAGGAAATAATAAGATTATAGATAAATAAGAATGTCCACTCAAATGAACATCCATTTATAAAAAATAAAATATTTTTGAGAAACATTAAAGGAACATAAGGATAGTCTATAGAAGAAAACCCTTACTATTACCATTAAATACTCAAAACCCAAGTGGTAGTAACCACTCAAAGCAAAATAAAAATAGGGAAATGAAAATAAAAAGCTATAGAATCTAGAGATGAATAAAAAAAATAGTGATAAGGAACACCCTAATATACATGATCATGATTGGATGGTGGAGAAAATATAAATAATTATACGTGATAAACATGATAAAAATCAACTCAAATTAACCTACTATGATGAGAATGAGAATGGGAACTTAAAACAAATGTTGAAATTGATTAAAAAAAATCAAGATTTAGTAAATAAATTAAAGCATTTATGTAAGTATTGAAATAAATAATAGAGGGAACACTTAGTACAATAAATTGATAAAAATTATTATAAAATTAAAAAGAATATGCTCACAACAAATAGGAAATGGAAGAAAATAACAATCTTACTAGATATTAAAATAGATGGCCATGAAGTAAGGAAGACATTATTAGAACTTGGAGTAGATACAAATGTCTTACCATATAGTACATGGGATCTACTTGGCAAACTAAAGCTACACATAACAACATATAACATCACTATCGATGATGGCACACCATGATTTCTAATAAGAACACTAAGATATGTCTACGATAATTTAATGGGTATAAAAATAAAAATTGATTTTGAAGTGATTTACATTTATGATACAGGCTACCTGACCTTATTAAACTTAGAATGGTTCATAGATTATAATGGCATGTTGAAATTTGAAGAAGTGTAAATTACATTTGAATGGAATGGGTTGGTAGTCCATTTACCACTAGAAATAGTTATGATAGCTGCATTGTTGGAGGAGTTATGGATGGATGATGAAGTAAATAATTTTGATAAACTATCATGTGTATACACACTAAATAAAATCACAAAACTTGAAAAGGACCATGAAACCAATGATGAGGGAGAAATAATACTATAACATGGGGAAATAGAAACACATTTTTATGATGATATTGAGGCTTGGCAGTATGGATAATTAGAAACAACTATCGGAAAAGTATGCCACATGAGTAAAATACCATCCTTGGGAAATAAAAATACCACATTGAATGATATGATACCATATAAGATAAGGGAATACCATATTGAATTAGTTTCTCATGACAAATTACCAAAATTCATTGGAATTAGAATTGTAGAAGACTACCTACAACAAATGATAAGGGTATTTCCCCAAGAAAAAATAAAGATGCATACAATTGATGAAATAATGACTATCACCACCACAAGGTGGTAGAACAACCACAAAGGCACTATCTAAAATTGGAAATATTTTAGCATCCTACTTAAGACAAGGTTTATCAAAATAGAAGGCCATTTTAAAGAAATATAGAGATATGCAAGAGTAATGAACCCAAGGATACACATTGAGAGATATGAAAATATATGGAACATAAAAGGATAAATTGACAAATGCAATTGGGAAAAATTATTTTATTGGGAGCTAGATGCATTTATGATAACATGGTATATGCATCAAGAGATATGTAAAGGAAATTATAAATGGGAGGACACTAAAATGGATTTATGTCATAATTTAATCTTTTAGGACCCAAATACCTAAGTTTATAATGCATTAAAAAATTAAAACATTTAAATTAATGCCATATTCTACTATAAAAAACCAATTTAAAAAATTGAAATTAGAAGAAATAGTGTTGGGACATAGAGATGATAAGGAACCTATTGGTACAATCACAAGAGAGCAACATAAAAAATGTGGAAAATTTTGGCGACAAAAGTGAAGTTGAGAATTAGATACATTTCAGGAAAATCACCAAACAATAAGTGGATGAAAATTAGGAGAAGACAAAAAATATAAAAATATAAATAGAAGAAGGAAAAATTTAATTGATTGATACTTCTATCAACCTCTAAAAATAAAGGAGGAAAATATAGATAGATAAATAAACCTTAAAATTAAAAAATTTAGACATTATTAGCTTCAATAAAAATTTGAAAAGATAGTTAATTTACTAAGGGAATATGAGGACCTATTTCCATGAACATGCATTGAATTAAAATGAATAAAGGAATAAATTGGTAACATGAAAATACAAATAAAGAGGATGCAAAACAATTATGTAAAATACCTTATAGGCTATATCTGAATGTTAAGTCTAAAGTGAAAGTTGATCTTGATAAAATGTTAGATAGTGGAATAATAACCCTCATTGAGGACATGGAATGGATAATCCCAATGGTTATCCAAAATAATGAAACAAGATAAATTCCCATATGTTTTGATTATATGGAGTTGAATAAGGCATGTTTACACAATCCCTTCCAAACACCATTCACACAATAGATATAAAAAGTATATTAGGATTAGAGATATATTATTTTACCAATGGATTCTCTAGGTACCACTAGGTAAAGATAGCCCTTAAAGATCAGTCAAAGACCAAATTCAAAACTGAATAGGGGTCCTTTATATATATGATAATGACTTTCCAATTGAATAATGCTCTAACTACTTTTAGTAGGATAATGGTTAATACATTCAAAGATTTTATCCATGATTTTTTAGAGCTATACCCTAATGATTGGATGGTGTATGGATTAGTAAAATAACATGTCTAGGCATTGTGGTTAATGTTCCAAATATTTATGTAACTTAACATCTCTCTACAGTTGAACAAATGTATTTTTGATACACCATTCAAATAGTTACTATGACATAATATACAAGGAGGAATTGATAGTAGATCTACTAAAAATAACCATTACCACTACCCAAGATTACAAAAAGTCATAAAAATATTGGGTTATATAGGTTATCACTATTGGTTTATTATAAATTATGCAACCATTATTGCACCATTAAAAGATTTACTAAAGAATTGAAATAATCAACTTTTGGAATGATCGACACAGTGTCAATAATCCTTTTCAAGTTAAATAATAAGATTACAAATGACCCAATATTAGTGTTCCCTAATTGGTATATCCCATTTAACATTCATATACATGCTTCAAGGATAAAAATATGATCAATATTAGTGCAACCTCATGGTAACATAGACAATCCTATCTCTTTTACAAGTAATAAATTGGCAAAGGTAGAAATAAAATAATTTACCACATAAAGAGATGAACTTTCCATTGTGTATGCAATACAAAAGTTTATACATTACTTGTAAAAAACCCCATTAATATTATTCACCAACTATGAGCTACTCAAGTACCTAATCAATAAACTAATTATACATGGAATAATTTATCGATGGTTAATGTTTTTCCAATAATTTAAATTTAAAATTATGGTAAAACCTGATAGGATAAATAATGGGCTTGATTACTTATTCCACATTATTACATCAAAGGGCATAGGCCCAATTTAATATGAGTTCCCTAGAGCTCATGTTTTCCATGTTGAGGCTATTCTTGAAGGTATGGAAAATATTTCCCAATTCCTTTCTAGTAGTGAGTTTTTCCATGAATATGGAAAACTAGAGTGAAAAAGGTTGATGATATAAGCTTTTAATTTTACACTAATTGAGGAAAAACATACTAAAAGGGAAGATATGAAGTGTTAATCAGATTAACATTATCACAATAATGAGATAACATTCAAAGAGAAACCTATGACAAGGTAGTAGGAGGACACAACTCATAATAAATTACTGGTAAAAAGATAATACTAGTGATCCTATAATGGTCCACACTATTTTAAGATTCACATAAATATTCTATAAACTATGACATATGCAAAAGAGTGGTCAAACCTAAAAAAATAGATGATAAGCCACTCTATCTAGTACTAAAAATAACCCCATTTAGGAAATGGTCCATTAATTTCATTGGTCTTATCAAACCTGCAAAGTAGAAAAGTAATTCTAGATTTATTATCACTGAAATAGAATATTTGACAAGATGGGCTTAAGTGACACCTACAAAGGGTTGCACGGTCAAAATTACCATAATGTTTCTATATGAGAACATAATTACATGTTTTGGATGTCCACTAAGTATAAAAAATGATCATGACAAACACTTATCAATAATATAATTGCATAATTACTCAAACTTTTTTTGATCTAGCACAATAGGAGTACTCACTACCACCCACACAAAAATGGGCTGATGAGTAATTTAAATATGGTATTAGATAATTTATTAACAAAAGTGTGCAATACAAATATTGGTGAATGAGACACTAAATACTAATAATACTATGGGATTACCATACCACCTACAAAAGGTTAACTAAATATTGCCCTTTTTGGTTAGTATATGGTTTGGAAATGATAATACCAATGGAATATACATTTCCAAATTTAAAAATAGTGGTGACATTTAGATTAAATGAGAAGGAATTCCTTCAATAAATATTGTTAGAGTTGAAAAAATTCAATGAGAAAATATTTTAGTGGATTACAAAAAAAATCAAGAGAAAATATGCCAAAAATCATGGCATGATGGACATATTAAGGTCAAATAATTTCAAATCAAAGATAAAGTATTTAACTATGAAAAAAAAATATAAAAATATGGGAAAATTAAAGATAAGGTGGTTCAGGCCACATATAATTGAAGAAAATAGATTTGGGAGTAATAAAATTAAAAATAATCTTAGTTACCTTAAGAAAAGGATTTGTGAATGGGGCCTATTTGAAACTCTATATCACAGATCACTATGGTAAAATGTGGTAAAAACTATAACATAACTTAAAAGTGTGAGACTATCCTCCTAGCCGAGTGAGTCGAGCAAGGATATTATGATATATTATTTTAGATGTCTAAGTAATGATTGTTTATTGTGTTACTCCCATACTAAAAAAAGTAGGAAGATTAGAAAATAAGAAAGGGGGTGATGAGAAAAAAAATGGAAAAAGATAAAAATACTTTTGAAATGAAAAAAAGAAAAATATTTAAATCAATTTTGGAGAAAAACATATAGGTAAAAAAAATAATTTTGAAAAAAATATATATTAGGAAAAATTTAGAACCCTAAGGAAAAACATATAAAAATAAGTAGATATGAGAACATATAGATAAGTATAAGTTTTAACAAAAATATTCAAGTAAAAGGGTAAATAAAATAAATTTTGATTGAAAAAGTGTAGTTACATTTGTCTTTGTATAAGTATATATCTCATGGGCTAGTTAAAATCCACAAAACAACTAAATACACACAAGTGGTTAGTTGTACTTAAAAAAAAAAAAAGAAACAAACATGATTATGTGATAGGATAAGGATGAAGTTAAATAAATATAGAAGGAAAATAAAACTAATTAAGACACAAAACTTGAAAAGTAAGTAAAAACATGCATGAATAATCAATGACAATAAATATGTTACCAGAATAACTAGGTTTAATAGCCAAATAAAAATAATTACAAAAAAGGTTTATTTTAACATAAAATCACACAATCGTATGATAACAACACTCTTCTTATATTTTACACTAAGTAATAAACTATGTTTAGTTATCTTTTTTACACAAAAATGAGAGATAAAGGTACCACAAGTTGTGAGTGTAGAACATATTAAGTGGTTGAAATACAAGAAACAATCATTGAAATAAAAAATTCCATACCCCCTTTGTACATTTTATACTATTCCATCCTTGGTAATGCATTATGAGGATATACACAAATGTATCCATTCACATTTGGAAGAAATTGATCATCGAGTTATGGAACATGAGAAAAGTGAAATGATGTAACAAAATCCAAAAACACAACAATAGTACTACATCATGGAGAATAACATTATCCAAAGGATTTAATTAGATGTATGGAGCCAATTCCCCTACTTCAAATTGATGGCTAGTACCATAAAGTTACCACTTAGCAAAGCACATGAAAATGCCTTGTATTTTGATCAACCATAATGTATTACACTTACAATCATCCATAAAATGATTGGGTTAATGAATCAAGGGAATAAAACCCATAAATATGATGGAAAAAAATAGTCAACAAAAATCAGTGGTGAAACTCATAGGCACAATTTTTAATCTATGATCCCTCTCCATTCAAAGAATCAAAACCCCTAAGGTATGATATACTGAAAAAGCAATTATTTGGAGGAATTATTACATAAATAGGGGGATTCAAATAATATAAAGAGTATACAAATTTCCTAGGATATGGTGATAAATGGAATGCAATATGACTTGGATACCACACGTTATGAATAATATCAAAAAAACATCCACAAAATCAAGCAAAGTACACATGATTTCTATTATGGCTCTCTCTGACTAGTTTTAGCCATGTATTTCATGCAAACCATTTTAGGCCATCAAGGGTCAATTTAATGGGACCTCAATACCCATATAATAACATAGATAAAATATAAATTATGATCCATACAATAGTAAAGGAAGATATATGACACTATCTTACATGGGAAAAATGATTAAAAACATGGTAGCTAGAAGACTTAGAATCTCCCTAGGAATAGTCAAGAAATATTTCATAGAGGTAAAATTTATAGTGTATGTTAAAAATATTTATATAGAACCCTTATATAAAAAATCATAACCACTTTCACCCATCCTTATGATTTTATTGATGGTCAAATTGAGGTAGTGATTGCTAGAGCTAGATGGTTACCGTAGGATCCTCGAATAGTGCAATTCATGAGTGAATTAGGGGATAATTCCCAATATATTACATAAGATATACCCCATTAATCATATATAATATTTTTATTTTAAAAACATGAGACATAACAACTAAAATTCTCCATGGGCCTTGCACATATAAGTCCCATAGTGAGTAGATAATCTTGGATACAAAAATAATTTCATAGTTTAGAACCACTACTTTAGGAACAAGAGGAAGAGACTAGCAATTCTATAGTCCAAGACTCCCTTATTATTTAAATATTATAAGAAGAATAAATGGAATATAAATTCACTCCCCCATATTATTTCAAGGCATCAATATATAAAATGGAGGGGACCTCTAAAAATACTAAAAGGAAAACACGGACAAAGGAAGAACAAGAAACGCCTCCCACATCATCTCTGTAGTTGGAGAAACATTACTAAAAATAAATGAATAAAAGATAAAAATAATTATTTAAACATAGAGTATACAAAAGGGTAATAAAAAACAAAAGGCAATGAAAAAAAAAAGCCCGAGGGAAACATTGGTCACTTAGAAAAAAACCATCAAAATAAGGGGAATAGGTGGACAACATACAAGTGAGAAAATAAATACAATAGTAGTAGTCTCAAATATGCTAAAACTATTAGGGATATACATAAATAAAGGAGGTATAACTAGCTTAGGAAAATTATATAATGATGCAAATACAAAAGGCCAACACAGAATAGTCAGATAAATTCATGATTATACATATTTAAGTCTATTCACTCTAGATGATATAATAGTAGAACTCCCTACTTATTTATGGGAGACAATAATAAAAATAAAAGAGAAAAATAGAGAAGCCTAGATGATAGGGGCATATATCAAGAGGAGGCATTAAAAAATGTATCAAAAGAATCAACTATGGTTCCTATGGATAAAGAGATATTAAGACAAATCCAACATAGATTGAGGACTAAATAATAAGCTAACTTGGTAGCAAATACCTTGGAAGAAAAACAACTCAAAACATTGAAAGAATTAGAATATGCTACAATAAAACAAAGAATAGAAGTATAAAAATAATTATATGAGGAGAGAATAAAAATACAAAAAATTCTAGAGACAACTACTCAACATGCCAAAAATATTCTAGAGAAGGAGAAGGCAAAAAAAAGAGTTGGAAGAAAAACAAAAAATAGAATCAAAAAAAGGGTAAAAATAGAAAGTAGAGGAGGAAAATAAATAAAAATAGAATAAGAATAAATAAATAAATAAAATGAGGATAAAAAAATAAAAATATATGAGGAAGAAAAAAAGGAAAGCAGAGGAAGAGGAGAAAATAAAAATAGAGAAGGAGAAAAGAAGAATAGAGGAGACAGAAAAAAAAGAAACAAGAAGAAAAAAATAAATAGGAAGGATATGAAATAAAAATAGAGGAAGAAGGAAAAAGGAAATGGGAGGAGGAGAAAATAAAAATGGATGAAGAGAAGATCAAAGAAAAGGATGAAGAAAATAAAAAACAACAACAGGAGTGAAAAAAGAGGGAAGAAAAAGAAAAGACAAAATAGGAAAGAAAAGAGAATAAGGGAAAAAAGATTAGTGGCCCTTATGCAAGCTTTGCATAAATATGGGATACCAACAAGATATCATTATAAAGCACCATAGGATTAATAGGAATGGTTTAGAGTACTTTATATATTCCCATGGATCCATTGAAATATATTAAATTATAATTGACATGGCACAAATAGATAACATCTACAATTATAGTGCCACCTAGTTTTATTCGGCCTATTATAGGAGGATAGATTCTAGTATCTATGTAAAAATTTACCCCAATTAAAAAATAAATATCTAGAGATACTCTTATCTAGAGTGTAAAAGTAGATTAGATGACAAAATGTGTAAATTTATAAGAAGGCATCAAAAAGTGTTTAACTGTCTTAACCACTACCAGACCTCAATATGATTTAGATACAACATGGCCAATAGAGAGATAGTTGGAGGAGACTATAGATAATTTCATTCATCATACATGAGCTACATTATATAAGAGCTTAATCAAATTATAATCTAGAGTATATTATGAGGAATAACTATTGGGCCCATCATTAGGGAGAACCAAGTTCAAAGGACTAAATACAAAGAGTAAGTGGGGAAATTAAAAAGAGTAAAGGGAGATGAAACCACCCACTTTGCATACTTAATTATTTAGCCCCTATGGACCCAAGATAAAAATAAGGAATTGGATGAGATAGAAAGATAGTTAAGTATTTCTTCTACCAGTTATAATACTCATAAATTCCCTTTAAGGCAGAATGAGCCAAATGGAAAAGTTCACATGAACAATACAAGGAAAAAAAATCAGTGCATAATTATTTACAAGGACATGGAAGACTATGGTACTTTTTTGAATAAATTTATGGATAAGATGGAAATTTAGGTCAAGGTTCAAAAAGCATACCTAATTTTTTTAGAGAAATCACTAACACCAAATAGGTAGTAATGCCATACAAATAAAATGTTTCGATAAAACATAATATTATCGATGCCAAATCAATTCTTCTGAACTAGGAAACTTTTTATAAAAAAATAATGAACAAGTATGAGAAATATCTACTCAAGGAGGGGAAATCCACATTATGAACCAAAATTTTAATAAGTTTTTGGTGTTGATTCAAACTTATTGCTAAGAATATTTTTAGAATTTGTCTTGAGGATGACACAAAGGAATAAAAACAAAGAAAATGTTTGTAGGATTCTTTAGTAGTTATGATCAACATAGGATTACCCGGGACCTTCAACTCTACCACAGTAATAGAGAACATCTCTAAGCTAATGTAGTAAAGGATTTTACTAACCTAAGCAATGTAGTAAGGATTGGACCCTTGTGGTAACATATGATGACTTATATGAAGAAAAGGCATGTCTCACACAAGCATGACTATTGATTTGTAAATATAGATAATTGATAATTATACTACATCATTATAATATGTTAGATATAACATGAAGAGTACAAATGTGATGAGAGGAGTGAGTTAAGAGGTTACATATCATAGTAATATTTATAAAATCTTAGAGAAGAGTGAAAATAGAATAAGGAGTAATGTGGTATAGAATAGAGAGAGTTTCAAGAAACTATAATGACTATTTATATCATAATTATATAAATAAAGAGAAGTTAGAGTAGTAAACATTGTGTATTGATCACTATGAATAATCACACCTACTTATTTTATTTTATGAATGCATAAGATAACTAATTATAAATAATACTAACCTTTATGCCACATTAATTTCAATTGAAGTTAACTTGAATTACATAAATATATGTAACCAAATTTGTAGATTTTATGTCAACATCATCCATCATATTTGTCTCATATTTAATGTAGGCTAAGTGAAAATGCATTTCAATCTTCTATGGTGAGTTTTTAGAAATAAATTATTCTTGAATGAATAGTGTCTCCATATTTTAAGCACATGAACAATTTTAAGAAATTATAAATCATGGGAAAGAAAATTCATTTAAGCTAGCACTAGTTTGTGTGAATCAAAACACACAACTCAATTTTATTACATTATAACACTCCCTAAACCTGAACGACAAGTGTTGATGGAAACTAATAATATTTATTAAAGTTTGGAATACAAAATATAGGTGTAGAAACCAAAAATTATTTGAGTTTATTGATTTACTTATTATACTCAAGTTTCCATTTTTAGTGTTGATCTTTCTTAGTTATGTTAGTTAAAGATGAAACAATATTAAAATAGTTTTTAATAAATTGACCAAAAAAACCCATACAAACATAAGAAAATTTTAACCTCATGGGCAACCTTAGGTATATACCAATCTTGAATACATCTAACTTTGGAAGGGTCAAGAGAAATATAGTTTTCCTATATTATGTGTCCAAGGTGTTCTACTTCAGATTTAAAGAATTCACATTTTATCATTTTGGCATATATTTTATTTTTAATTAAGCTTTCTAATATCATCATAATATATTGTTAATGATATTTTTCATTTTGTGAATATACTAAAATATCATCTAAAAATTATAATAAACACATTCAAATATGAGTAAAAAATATAATGTATTAAAATCATTAAATTAACTAACACATCAGTTAAACAAAAGGCATCACCATTAATTTATAGTGACCATATCAATATTTAAAGGAAATTTTAAATATATCAAATTATTTAATAATTATTTGGAGATATCTTGATCACAAATAAATTCTAGAAAAAAAAATCAACACTTATTTGATCTAAAAAATCATCTATTTAGAGTAAAGGATATTTATTTTTAATTGTGAGTTTACTGAATTTCTAATAATCAATACATAGCTACATGGTTCCATCCTTTTTATTTTAAAGAAAGATAGGATCACCCGGTGGTGAAACAATAGGTCAAAATTTTCCTTTCTAAATTAATTTAAGTAATAAAATATTGAGTTTAATTAATGCATGGATTTATTGACAATAGGGAACTTTAGAAATATATTAAACTCCTAAGATTAAATCAAAGGCATGTTTGACTTCTCTAATTGGTGGTAATCCATCTAATTAATCATGGAAAACATCCATAAATTAAGGACTAATGTTGATGTCCATTTTAAACTTATCGTTCTTTTAAATTACCATTACAAAACAAAGTTTACAATATTTATTAACACTATTAATTTGCATATAAGACAAACTTTTAATGATAATGGGTCATCTCAAAAAAAAACAAAAAAAAAAACAACAACCTACATTTCTCCATTTTATTACCCCTTTTTAAAAAAATCACACCCAACATATGCATTGTTCTTTTTTAACCAACTCATTTCTATTATAGAACCATATTTGCCCAGATTCAAAACATGAAAATGATCCTTTATATCAAAGTTTCTAATTGGAAAGTTGGTTCTTCAATAATTGCACTCATGTGTTTAATAATTTCATTCAAATCAATTCTTACCACAAGTCCAACACTTTACCATTGATGGATGTTTTCTTTGAAATTGGTGAGGGAAGAATTTGATATGTTAGTTACTTGAAATTGAGTGTTTTCATGATATATTCAAGTCATATAATTTATTTATCTTTTATTGAAAACATGTTGTCTTTTCTCTCGATCTTTAAATTTTTTTTAAAGATGTTTTTATCTTAAAATGATCAACCATCTATGTAGCTTCATTGAATCATTTTAGTTTTCCACACCAAAAAAATCACTTCATACTCATTTCTTAAATCATCTAAGAATATTAGAATTATATCTATCACATCAATAAGAGGTATAAAATTATTTAATCATTTAAAATATTATATTAATTAATGGTCATCCATCATTTTTTTTATACAAAGAATTCATTATGTCATTCTTATATAAAATATTTAGAGAGATAGACTATTTTGGAATACGATGGGTGGAAAGACTAAAGGCAAAATTTTGAATGAGAGTGATGGAAGGGAGAAGGTGATTTGTATATTGGAGATCCCATGAATGGCACTGGAGATCCTATGAAGGATGCAACAACACCATCATTGGATCTAGGATAGGGTCCACTTGCTATTTTGAAGTCTAACTCAAATCATATGATAGTTTCATGTCAGGATCTACTAGACACAACACCCAATTTCATTGAATGAAAAAAATCAATCTTGTGGGCTGATTTGGTGTCTGGAGAACGTTCAAACAAAAAACCTTTAGAATATTCCAACCTGATACTGATAGGTAAAATAAATGAGGTATGTCTTGAGGTCCCAAACTATGTCATAGAGAATATTGACTCTTCTTCATCAAACTCTCTCTTGGCTAAATTCAATAATTTTAGGCCTAATATTGACTCACTCTATAAGTGGGATAACTTCAAATTGCATCCCAAGGGATATATTGATATTATTTCTATGCCTAAGAATTTTTTCTTGATTAACTTATCTCATTCTGAAGACTATATCAGGATCCTCACTAAAGGCCCATGGTTCATGGGAAAATCTAATGTCTACCTTCACAAGTGGAAGGTAGGTTTTAATCTTGATAGTGTCATCATGGAGGACATCCCTATATGGGTGAATTTTCTAGAGTTGTCTCTAGAATTTTGGGCTCTATAGGTTATGTTGGACATTACCAGATCCCTTGGTAAACCAATTTCCATTGATCCCATTACTAGGTCCAGATGTAGACTCCTAGTTGCCCATGTTATGTTTTCATCCTTTTTGATAAACCCCTCATTCACTCTATCAATATTAGATATAAATATAGGGTTTGGAATCAACACAGTTTTTGAAAGAGACTCAATTTTTTAAAAAAATTGTGATGTCCTCAACCATTCTTCCAAGGATTGCCCTTTGAGAAATAATCCATCCCTCTTCCCATTCCCTGTTAGGTTAAAAACTTCTATCCCTGAACCCTTCCCCCCACCTTCCTCAAGAGCTTGTCCCTAATCCCTCTTCCCCTAACCCTTCTCCCCTTCCCCTCCTCCCTAAACCCGCTCTTTCTCTGCTTTGCCTGGAGAAAAAAAAATAGATGTTATCTCTTTAAGTCTTCATCTTCCTTAAATATTCATAGCCCACCTTGGGTTAGCTTAGAATAAAATCCCTCATCTAATGATGTTTTTATGGCTCTAATTATTCAAAAGGATGATAAGTCAATTGTGGCCACTCCACCCTTGGTTGATATTTTAATTGAAGCAATTTTTGCTTCTCTTGATTCAAACCATGTTCCACCCCTTTCCATGAAGGAAACTCTAGTAGATGTCCTTAAAGACTCACTCACTCCATATCTTATGAAACTTTATTACTTGAAAAGGATATGATTCTTTAAGAATTTGTACTTATTCAAGAATTACTAACTCTAATAAGATGTTCTAGGCTATCTAGGTTATTTTCTCCTATCGAGGGTCAATTCTCTTCAACAATTAAGAGAGACAGTACTAAGATCATTAAGGAAATGGTAGAGGAACAATGGATGAAAGTCCAATAAAAAAGGGTAGAAAAAAAACAAAAGTTGGAAAAGAGTTGAAATCACAAGGTAGACCAACTAATAAAAATTTTAGATTATCAAAAATTGATAAACAAGTATCAAAGTGTACACAAATAACCCTCAGACACTTTCCAAGTAATAATAAATGAAGATCATCCCTAGAACATAAGGGGGTTAGATAACTCTAAAAAAAAAGAGGTTGGCTAGAAATATGGTTCTTAGTCATAAACCTAATATCTTAGTTCTCCAAGAAACCAAAATGTCTGAATAATTTTTTTTGAAGAATAAAGCTAATATTTGGGGTAAAGCTCATTGCAGTAGTAGTAGTTCTTAAGGTGTTTCTGGTGGGATGGTGGTTGTCTAAGATCTTGGTGCTTTGGAAGGAAAAGTTCTTCTAGAATCCAATTCTCATGTCACAATTTTTTTAAAGACATTCACAACAATATGAAATGGGTTCTTACTAATGTATACACTCCTAATTCCAAGAATGATTAGAGAAAACTTTGGGAAGATTTAATTGAGATTAGGAAACACTTCATGGATAATAACTAGATGGTGGTAGGCGACTTCAATTTCCCTCTATCCCTAGGGGAAATAAATGGGGAACTTACTCTCTTAATGATAGTATGATGGATTTTATTAATTTTATAGTAGAGGTAGAGCTTTTAGATGTTGACCTAAAAGGTAATCCTTTCACCTAGTCAAACAAGATATTGGGAGAAAACCTTATCCAAGTTAGGCTTGATAAGATTTTAGTGTCTTTACATTGGGATTTATAATCTATTTTCTCTCCATCCTCCCTCCCTAGAATTAGATACAATCAAAATCCCTTACTTTTATCTAGCAAAAAGATGTTCAAAACCAAAAGTACCCCTTTTAGATTTGAAAAAATGTGGCTTAACAATTTGACTCTGTCAGATTCTCTAAAGAAATGGTGGAAGTTTTTAGTGTAAGGTTTTACTCTATATATTATATTCATAAAACTCAAGCATGTTAAGTATAAACTCAAGATCTGGAATAAGGAAGTTTTTGGGAACATATTTTCTCAAAAATTTAGAATCAAGGAGAATTTATGCAAAATTGAGGAGATAACCAATGTTTTAAACCTCACTCCCTCTTTGAATGCCAAATAAAAGGAACTTTTAAGTTTATTCCATAATTTGGATGCTAAGAATTAAATATTCTGGTGCCAAAATTAGAGGAAACCTTGGCTCAAAGAAGGTGATAGGAACACTAAATACTTTCATCTCTTATATTCAAGAACCCACCAACATAAATTCATTTCATAAATAAAGGGGGATGATGGGACTTGGTATAAGGATGAAAAATATATTGAATTTCAAATTTTAAACTTCTATACAAATCTTTGGCTGATGTTCCCTCTTAGGATGCATATATAGAAGATCTGGTGGTTAATCTCATTTAGGGAGTTATTTCCCAAGAATATAGTACCTCCATCCTTTTTCCTCTCTCAAATGAAGATATCAAATCCATCATCTTCTCCCTGCAAGGTGATAAGACTCTTGGTCATGTCTTCCTGCCATTTTTCTTTCATGTCTTTTGGGATATCATTCAAAATAAAGTTTTCTTGGTAGTTACTAAGTTTTTTAAATATAGAACTATGTTTCAATAATTAAATAATACATTTATAGTTCTTATCTATAAGAATCATGGACAAACCAACTGAAGGACTTTAGACCAATCATTCTATGCTCTACTTTCTACAAAATTTGCACAAAAGGTTTGGCTTTAAAAACTCAAATGCTTCTTGACAAGTTGATTGTTGAATAACAAGGGGCTTTCATGTTTGGCTTAAAATTCTTGGATGGTATTATCATTTCCTATGAAACCATACATTCGGTAGCCAATTCTTCTCATCAAGGTATGTTTCTCAAATTGGATATGAATAAAGCTTATGATAGAGTTTATTGGCACTTTTTGGATAGAGTTCTTAAAAAATTTAGGTTTAATTAGGTTATTAGAAATCTGATTGCTTCCTACATATCAACCCCTATGTTTTCAATTATTATCAATGGGGTTTACAAAGGATTTTTTCCAATAGTTAGAGGTCTCATACAAGGATATCCTCTTTCCTCATATTTGTTTATCTTAATGGATGAAACCTTGAGCAAAATCATTAACACTACAAGTTCTTTCAGTGTTATCAAGGGAATCTTAGTGTCTTTGAACACCAAATCTATCACCCATCAACAATTCATGGATAACACTCTAATGATGGGATAATTTTTAGTTTATGAAGTTAAATGCTTCAAAAAAATCATAGAAATCTATGAGATTATGTTAAGCTAAATTTTTAACTTACTCAAAAGCTCCTTATTCTTTATTAATACTCTACCCTATCTACAAGGGAAGATGTCCAAGATCATTGACTATGTTATTAAGAATCTTCCTTCCTCTTACTTTAGCATTCATCTTTTTGAGGGAAACATGAAATCAAATTTATAGAATCCTCTCATTGATAAGATTTAGAGGAAACTATCTAAATGGAAAGGGATTTTGTTGTCTCATTAGGACAAACTATAATTACTCAAGAGATCATTGCAAAGAATCATAGTTTATTTCATGTCCCTATTTATCATCCTAGGAAAAGTGGTAGAATAAATCGAGCAAATTCATAAAAAAAATTATGGAGGGGAATGGAAGATAGATTCAGATTCCCACTTGTATCCTAGAATAAAGCCTATTTACCCTTAGCTAAAAGAGGATTGGGGATCATAAAGTTGAGATCTATGAATCAAGATCTTATAGCTAATCAAGGGTGGAGGTTTATTAAAGAAGATAATTAATGGATTAGGTTCATCAAGGCAAAATACTTAAATTCTAGGGAGGGCTAGTACTTTTTGGTAGAATAAGGTCCTGCTAACAACTCTACCTTTTGGAATGCCTTGAGAGCTAGAAATGATATACTAATGAGGGGGATAAAATGTAAAATAGGTAGAGGAAATAAATTTAATTTATGGGGGGACCTTTGGTTAAATCAAACCCTACTTAGGTCTTTACCTCTCATAGAGGGTTTAAATGAGTATTTTAAAGTGGTCATAGGTCATAGGGTGTGTGATTATTGGAAGGAGATTAAAGGTAGAAGCTTCTTCACAAAGAATATTTGAGCCATCAACAAACTATCTTCTTACAAGAGTTAAACATGACTCTTCCAAACACTCATATCAACATCTTCCCAAAAGATGATAATCTAATATGGAAGGTTGATCTCAGTGGGTTGATTTCTATAAAATCTAGTTATCTTTCCCTATGGGACTAAGAAGCGACTATGGAAAATTGGATTTACCTACAGATTAAAAATTTCTTCCCTAAGGTTAATGTTTTGTTTTAGCTGATAGCTTAAAATAAAATCTTAACAGTGGATAATTTGATGAAGAGGGGAATTCCTATTCCTAATAGGTGTGCTTTATGCAAATTGAAGGTTGAATCTACTAAACATATCTTCCTTTCATGTTCTTTTGCTTCCTCCATTTTTTAATCTTTCTTCAATTTATCCAACTACTCTTGGGTTTTTATTAAGTCCATAAAGGATCTAATTTATCAATTAAAGGTACATTGGGATTATTTGCCTCAAAAATTCGAGTGTAATCTTGCTCTTCCTCACATTTTTTTGGGAATCTAGATTTTAAGGAATTTAGTCATTATCAGTAATTGGAACCCTAGTATTTCCTCAAACTTAAATAAAATTTTGGATTTTGTCAAGGAGAATTGGTTAACTTTTGATTCTAACTTTTATGATCCTCTTTCCCCAAATTCTCCTAGATTCTCTACTTGTTAAACCTTGAAATATCTGCACACCCGCACAAGAAGTGCATAGATAGATCAAAGATCAAGTAGATCCACCCTCCAACCTAATGGTATAAATTTAACTTTGATGAAGTGACTAAAGGGAATCTTGGGCTTGTGAGAGTTGGAGGTGTCATCTGGGATTCTAATGAGAATCTCATGGTAGCCTATGTGAAACCACTAAGGATCCAAACCAATCATAAGGTAGAAGCTAAGGTTTCCTTTCAGGGCATTGATCTTGTAGTTAAGTTGGGTATAGAGAATTCGTAGGTGGAGGGAGATTTATTAAACATCATCAAATGCCTTTAATTTTCTTCCCAATCCTCCTAGAATATAACTAGTATTATTGAAGATGCTATAAATATACTTACTTTCTTCAAAAGGGTGTCCATTGATCATGTTTATAGAGAAGGTAATAAAAGTGAAAATAAGATGGAAAATCTAGGGGTTCTTATAAGATCCCTCACCCATTAGAAAGTTGGCATGACATTTCTAACTGATGTCATCCCTTTCATTGAGATTGACAAAGGATAATCCAATGTGTGAGCTTATGGGGTCCATCATTGTTAAATACAATCATCATGGGAGGATGAAATATTACATGTGTAAGGATATCATGTCTCTTCCAAAAATTAAATCATTACACATTTGGATTCATTTTTCATTAAGATCTAATTGTTCAAATGACTTCACTTTCAACATCATTCTTGATTTCACAACTAGGGTGCCCATCTAAAAAAAGTGTAGCAGAAGCAAATAGCCAAGGATGGGAGGTGGCCGTGATTGAGTAAAGCCAATATCCTATACAAAAGTGAAGGATGATTCTTATATTTGTAAAAATATGGTTAAGGGTGGGCTCATTAGATATATGAAGATATTGGTAGGCCATGATGTGGTGATATCTAGAGACTTTGCTCATAGCTATAATGATAAAGAGGTTCAAATGCATGGTCTAAAGCTCATGGTCACCAAAGAAGTTATAGGTGACATCACATTTATGAATTGTTTAGGTGTTAAGGCATTTAAAGACAGAGAGGAAGGACAAACTATTTAATATCTTCTATAACACAAAAAAAATGTCCAAATCATCAAACCAAAAAAGGTTCCTAAGGGTAGACCTCCCAAAAAAGTGGCCAAATGTGTGCCTCTAAATATAGAGGTACATCACCCTAGAAGGGAAGCATACGGTGATATTCTCTCACCATTTTCTACTTCATAACCACTTCAGGGGACACCCAATTAATATACCCTTTTCCTTCTCAAATCTTTGGAAGTGCCTCTTAATAATTTAAGATTTAACCCCTCAACCAATATAATCCACCAGGGGATCATCTTGCTCTTTGTAAAAAGGTGAACCCCTTTGGACCAAGGTTGTAATGGAGGATATTCACATTACTAGTGAGCAATAAGAATCTAAAAATGAGGATGATTTCTTCTCAAAACTTGAAGTAGAATATGCAAGGGACAATGTTTTCTTTAGAGTAGAAAATTTTCAAGGAGAATTTCACCCTAGTGGTAGCCAAAAGCCACCCCCCCTAAATTATTGACACTGATCACCAGTATGGGTCATGCCTCATTTAACTTCAAAATGAAAAATGAGACTAAACTATACATTGAGAAGCTACAAATAATGGTATAAAATCAAAACTTTTGAGCATGGAAATCTCTGACAAGTTTGAGAATCTTAAAATTCTATTGTTATCTAGCAATTTCTCTTTAGGTAAGGGTGACTTCTAACAAGATAAGGAGGAAGAAGTGGTTAATGAGCAAACCCCCTAGGGAACAAGAGATATCCACAACAGTGGAGGAGATGAATCCAAAAAGGATGTTGAATAGGGTAAGGGGGTGTTTAAGACTATTGGGTAAAAAAGGAAGAGGCCCATCATGGAATATGTGTAGTATTAGAGGTATGTAAAATAAAATAGAGAACATGGGGACCAATAAACCGGTCCTATATTCTGAGTCCAAGGAATTGGACAAGCTTCGTCTAGTATCTATGTTTTATCTCATATATATATATATATATATATATATATATATATATATATTAGTTTCTTCTATAAGGGAATGGGACCCTAAACTCATCTTTTAACCTATCTAATAAAAAAATATTTAGAGAGATAATTTTGTTGGAATAAATAATTAAAATTTTATTATTTATTTATTTATAATTTTAATTTAATTATTATTATTGTATCTTTACACCAATTGAATTCCCTCTTTCATAATTGGTATGTAGCAATACATGTTTTTTCATAACTACTAGTTCCTTACACTTCAAAATATTATTCTAAACTTGGTCATTTATTGTTATATTTATTCTCCAATCCTAACTTCTCCATTATATGTAGTCGATTTCACTTTTTAAACAAAATTATTTATTTTCTTTCAAAAATTATTTTTATTATTAACATGAGGAAACCCAACTTCTAAATTTCTAGAGGTTTCATCTTCTAAACTTGTTTCTTCATCAGTTGAATCGTGTCACTTTATTATGTTACTATTTTCATATTTTTAATTTTATTTTTCTTAGTATTACCTATTCTCTTCATTTAATTTTTTTCTCATTTAAATAATAATTATCATCTAAGCTATCAATTACCTTATTATTACATTGATTGTATTGTTCTGATCTTGACGTTTGAGTTGTCTAATTGTTTGGGCTACTTTAACTTTAGCCAATAAAGCATGATTGTTTATTTCCAAAGGTTCATATATTTTTGATTCATCCTTATCTAGAACCATACTAATAATAACATTTCTATGACAATTAATCTATTGATATAAAATACCTAATAAAAAAATCTAATATATGTTTAATAGATCGAATACGTCAATAACACCTAAGTTAGACCAATAATCGATAAATATGAAAACACTTTAGAATGATAGAATTTTTATTTATAATTATTAAAAATATATTCATTAAAAAAATTCACTCAAACTTAAAATTTATATTTAAATAAAGTTCCCCATTTCAATATATCAATTGATAGAGGAATATAAATTTTAATAATAGGATGGTTGCACAATAGGAAAAATTAATTGCAATAACATGATGGATTTAAATATTTAAGGTTTTAGATTAATATTTTTACATCAAATATGATGATGGGTAGGCCAAAAAATGGATTGCATATGTGGTTTACACACAAATTAATGTGAATAGTGGAAAATAGCAATTGATTTGAAGTTGTGTGTAAAAAAATTAAATATTTATGATTAGAACATTGAAATAGGCTACTAGCTCTATTTAAAAAATATTATTTTTATTTTTATTAGATTTAGGTTCATAAAAAAATGATTAAATATTCTCTAAATTATTTGTAATATTTTTAATTTTTAACAATAATTAACTTTATAATAAATATATATTCAATAAAAAATTTAATAGTGGTGAACATGTACACATTTCATAAAAGAAATTATATTTGCATTAAATAAGAGTTAAAATACATATCTTGGTTGGACTCTTTGGAAAGTTATTTTCTTAGGGTAGAATTAGAAGAATAGGAAATAATTGAACAAGGAGGAATGATATCAAATTTGACACATCAAAACCCTATCAAGGATCATTGAGAGTGTACCTTTTAACTATTGTTAGACACCCCTTGTGTGCCCATCTCAATGCCCAGAGTCTCCTTGCCTTTCACTTCTCTCCTTGAGTATCTCTAATATTTTCTTCCCCACTTTCAAGAATATAATTGATATAATGAATAAATTAAATATGAGATGTATAAATTTATCCAAGATCACCCTAACCTAAAACTTCCTTATACACTAATGAAGAATTAAAATATTTAAAAGGAAATTGACATAATAATTGAATGATTTTATTAACAATTCGATAAGATAAATTGATAGAAGTAGAGTTATGTTTATTCTTCTCCTTGATTACAATTCCCACACCTTTCCCTCTATTTATAGGATTTGAGAGAAGGTGAGTGACATATTATTTGGTAATGTGAAAACAAAATAGTTTCCAAATCAATAGCACCTACAATGTGTTAAATATAAACATTAGTTGTCAAATGAATAGTGAGCATGTGGACACCAACCAAGTTGACTACATGTACAACTACAAATTAGACATGTGTTTTCTAACTCTAAAACTCAAAGTGTATACTAAACATGGGTAAAAATAACTTATTTTAAGATTACCTAGGTTAATACCCAAGTTAAGTGTATCACTATATTATTACTCTAACACCCCCCTTGAAGATTAATTGGAGAAAAGAAAACTTATAAAATGGATCCTAAAAATAAATCCCTGATTAGGTACCCATGTCCAATCAAGATGAAGGACGAATTATTGATAATTCCCCTAGTGAAAAATTCATTTATCCATTACATATCCCTAAGAGACACAAGCTTTCTTTTTGTAATAGGTTTAGTGAAAATATCTACAACCTAGTCTTCTATGTGATAGTACTAAAGATTGACCACATAGTATTAAATGAGTTGTCAAATAAAGTACATGTGAATCTTAATAGATTTAGTGCACTGATGTTCCATTGGGTTATGATAAATGTGGATATCACTTTGGGTCTCACACCAAATGGTAGTGGGTTGGTTTGGTGGAAAGTCAAACTCAATCAAAATATAGTGTATACAAAGAGTCTCTTGGCCTACACTAATAAGTCCACAATACTCTACCTCAATCAAAGAGATAAATATCATATTGCTTATTACTTGACCAAGTGATGGGATTAGATATAAGATGAAATTTGTATCCAAAATTAGAATTGTGATCATCAACATCACATGCCCAATCAGAAGTTGTATATCCCACTAACTAAGCTAAACCCCTTAATGTATACTTAGTGTCAAAGTGTATTTTTCCTCAAATGTATCAAATTATTAACTTTAATACTTTATAATGACTCTTATATGAATACTTCATGAAGAAAGAGACAATTACAATAATAAAGTATACGTCTAGCTAGCTATAAGTTACATAAATAAGGCTACCAACCAATTATCTATATGGTGTAGCATCAATAGATGGTGTTAAACACTTGGTATAAAATGTGACTCTAGACCAAAAGGAAGTGTGATATGGATTCCATTCAATCATATTGAAGTGTCAAATCATGTTCAAAGATAATTAAGATGTGAAATGTGGATCCATGTCTTATATTGTGATAGTTTAAGACCAAGGGAGTAGTGAAGAAGGCCCAATTTTGAAATTTGAAACTACTCCATGAGGCTTTAATGTATGCCCTTAATTAAAAAGGAAGAAATCCAAATGATGTGATATCAAGTCATCAACATAAAATGCAAGTATAATAAGTTCACCATGAATCCTCTTTGTGTACATGGTGGGGTCTAAATGGCAACTGTATAAATTGGTGTCAATGAAAAAATTGTCCATCCACTCATACCAAGCTTGATGGGTTTACTTGAGACCATAGAGAGATATTCAAAGTCTGCATACTAATGAAGAATATTGAATACACCTAGTTGGTTTCTCCATGTATATTTATTCTTATAAGTCTCCAAGAAATATGGCACATTTCACATCCATATGATGCACTTCCAAACCTTTTTATGTAGTGAGTGAGATAACAAGATGAATTAAATTAATAATTGAAATTTGTGCAAAGGTATTTGAATAGTCAACTTCCTTAACTTGGGACAAACCATTTTCTACTAGGTGTGCCTTATACTTTTCAAATAAACCATATGTTACATACTTGGCTTGATAGACACACTTATATAAAACTTATTGTCTTCCTTTTGGAAGAAGAATTAATTCCTAATATCATTCTTACCAAAGAATTATATTCAATTTGAAATTTAGGTTTACCAACTATATTATTGAATGTCTGAAGATCTTCAAAATATAGAACATGAGAAAAAAGACCCACAACAACCTTCTTGGATCTAGTTTGATGAGTGTTAATGGGATCACTATCCAAAGTACCATTAGATTATCATGTCTTTTTGACACATATTTGAATTTTTTTTTCAATAAGAGGTGAAAGAGAAGATGGAGAAACTATAGGTATTTTATCCACTAGATCATATAAAGAGTCATTGGTGTCATAAGAAGAGTAGTTTGAAGTAGATAAAATGGGATAAGAAGGTGAAGATGTTAGTGAATAGTATGAAAAGCATTCCTCTATTGAAAATATTTCCTATAAATTAATTTAGTAGTTCGAGGCTCAAACAAATGATAGGATTTTACATATTCACAATAGCAAACATAAATGTGCAATTGGTTATTCTTATCCATGGCCTTGCATTTTTCATCATGAATGAATGCCTAGGCTTGACTATCAAAAACATAGAAGTAAGAAATATCTATATTTTTTTGCATCCATGCCTCTTCCAATGTCAATTTTTTCACAAGTCGAAGAGGAGTGTGGTTTTGAATATAGTTGGCACAAGTGATGGATTCAGCTTGAAATTGTGGAGCTATAATTTTTGCTTGAATTATTTAATTTTCCATTTATTTCAATGTGTAGCTTTTTTTCTCACTAACAACATTTTACTAAAGCATGTAAAAAATTATATGCTATAATTGGATACTATTAGTAGCACAAAAAATTATGAAGACATGGTTACATATTAATCTCTATTGTCTCTCCTCAACTACTGAATCAATATTCCTAATTGATTCTCAAAAAATGATTTTAACTTAGTGAAGTGATAAAAAAATTCAGTTATGTAATTCAAGAAGTACACCCAAGTTCAATATCATAAGTCATCCATGAAGTTGAATGCATAATTTTCTCTAGAAAAATATGTCTTAGGGAAATATGACAAGTCAGCTATGAACTAATTAAAGAGGAGCTTTGGAGGAAAACTTTTCTCTGTGATGTTTTCCAAGAAATTAACCTCAATAAACACCATCTTTTCAAGATACTTTGGGAAAGCATTTAACTATGCTATGAGTGTTCAATTTATTAAAGTCCCTAAATTTTAGATGTACAAATATCTCATGCCATAATTCTATCAAAGAATTATCATGAGTAGTAAATGCATGTGGAGATAGGAAGTCTTGAAAAGTATTAATATGATATAAGAAGGCCACATCGTTAAATTTTTTAGAAGTAAAAATGACTAAAAGATCTTGTAATTCTCTGATAATAACATTATGTGGAGAAAATTCCATTTTTTAGCCTCCATGGGAATGAAAAATATGATAAATGGATGGAAGATTCACTAAGATATCAGGTACATGCAAGATGCCATTTAATTATCCATCATTAAAGTCAATAGTGTCAGATCCTATGATTAATAAAGGGGAAGAGTCACCCACTAAAATTTTAGAGGTGTCACTCTCAATAAGAAAGGTGAATGCATATTTTGACTTTGCCATATGATGAGAATCTCTTGCTTTTAAGAACCAAGTATCCTTAGAGAAATGAGTCATAGTGAAGGCATAAGCATTTGTAGAAAGAGATTGGCCTTTGCCTTTTTTTTAAAGATTGGGAATAAAATATATGGTTAATTTTTATTTTATGCTTATTCATGGATTCTTATATAAGGGACATCTTATTCCAACATTAAAACTAGAGTTTACCATCATGATCATAGAAGGTACAATTATTTATAGAGGTTTTCTTGTAGAAAGGTACTAATGAAGAAGACTCCTATCTCATTTTCCATGGTTGAGCCCTTTTGATCTTGGTAATGTTGGCTTGCTATTGTTTATCCATGTAGGATGATTTCCCACCAATGCTTAATTATTGGAGTTTTTGGATGAGATTAATCCAATGAGAATGAATATATCTTACTCTTTTGTAAGACATTCAGAAAAATCTATAAAAGTTGGCATTTCAAATTTGTCTCCAAAATTATCCATGGTGGAGAAAAAAAATGGTTGTAAATATTTTAAATAGACCTTTCAACTTGTCAATAATGGTCATAATGAAAATATTGATAAGATTTGAATGTCCATAACCCAATAATTATGATTTTAGTAGTGTGACTTTAGATAAATAATCATCAATACTTGGATAATCACTAGGATCCAATGAGTAAAGTTCAATTTCCATTTGAATAATTTTGATGTCATTATTTTCACCAAAGATTTTTCATGAGAAGTATTTTCATTTTTAACATAAAATTTGATTCCATTGAAAACACTCATGTTTATGAATCGTAAGGCTTCATTAGACTGATTCATCCATTTGACCTTTTTTTTATCAAGTTTTGTGCC
>JARHVA010003358.1:0-77500 GCA_037957365.1 Torreya grandis
AAGAGGATGGGTGGGAAGAAGACTTCTATAGGAATTTTAAATGCAAGAAATGGGTGGGAAGAAGGTGAGCTAAGACCTGAGGAGCCTAATAAGCCCTTGATAGTCTTGATGGGGGATCCTATTTTATAATTTATCATGAAGGATCATTTTTTCCACACATTGAAAATGAGTCAGGGTCCACAAGTCATAAGATTTGAATCTACCAAAGGAAAAAGTCTTACTTTGTGGGTTGATTTGGTTGTCAATGAGCATCCCCTTTTTAAACTCTCATAAGGTTATTTTATAATTATTTTATGTGATATTAATGAGGTATGTATTTATATCCCAAATATTTTCATAGATAACATTGACTCATCCTTGCCAAAATCTATTCTATCTAAATTCAACTTTAGATCGAATAGAAAATCTTTTTGTAAGTGGTTAAACCTTAAGTGGTGACCCAAGGGTCACATCAACATTTTTTCCATGCCTAAGAATTTATTTCTACTTAACTTCACCTATTTATAAGAATTTATAAGAATCCTCACTAGAGGTCCTTGGTTTATGGGAAAATCCATAGTTAGCCTCTAAAAATGGAAGGCAGGCCTTAATCTTAGTAATGCCATCATGGAAGACATTCATGTCTGAGTTAGATTTCTAGAACTAACTTTAGAATTTTGGGAAATATAGGTTATTTTTGGAATTTAAATATCCCTTGGCCAACCAATTTATATTGACCCTATAACTAGATCTAGATGTAGACTCCTCACTACTTGGGTTTGAGTTTTCATTCTGAGTTGATAAACCTCTGATTCATTCCATCAATATTAAATCCAAATATGTGGTCTAGAATAAAATAATTTAATTTTAAAGGGAATTATAATCTATAAAACCTATGATGTCCTAAACCACTCATTTAAAAACTACCCGCTAGTAAAGAATCCCTCCTTTTCACCTGTTGGAAATATTGTCATTGATGTCAAAGGTTTAGCATTAGTGGTGATAAAGGCCCCATTGCATTTAATGATTGTTTGTAATAAATATATCTTGTCCAATATGAGTTAATATTTATTTAATATCAATGAATATATTTTTTGGCTGCATATGAGACAAAAGAAGGGCCCATGGAGAAGTCGAAGAGCCATGGGGTAAAGACAAAAGAAGGATGGGATGCATTTTCCCATGAAGAGTCATTTTAGGGAATACCAAGAGTCACCAAGTAAAGACAAAAGAGTAAGGGGAAATTTCTCATGAAGGGACAATTTAAGGAATACGAAAAGTCACCAAAGATAAGGCCAAAAGTGGGAAGGACGTTTTTGGTCATGAAGGGTCACCACATGACTTTTCAAATGCTTGGATATGAAGGGTCATCCAAGATTGGCACCATTTTCCATGATGATTGATGGGTCACAAAGGGGTAAGGCCAAAGGTCATTTGGAAAGCTATAAATAAAGGCTTGAGAAGCCATTTGTAAATATGAGAGTGAGAGGTTGATTTGATATTGTAATATCTAGCTTAGAAGAGCAATTGTGTGAGATGAATATGATTTGTATTTGTTATATCTAGCTTAGAAGAGCAAAGGTGAGAGAGAGGAAGGAGATGTTGTATTGATCTATCATTTGTTGAGATATAAACATTGAGAGATAGGTTTGCTGGTATACATAAAGGAGTTGGTGCTCCTATGGGTTGGTGCTCACGAATTGTTGCTGAGTTGGTGCTTGGCAAAGGGGTTGGTGCTCCTGTGGGTTGGTGCTAATGAATTGTTGCCATGGGTTGGTGCTTCAGCAAAGGGGTTGGTTCCCCTGTGGGTTGGTGATCATGAATAAGTTTTGGGTTGGTGCTCAATAAAGGGGTTTGAATCTCTTGTGGGTTGGTGCTCATGAATTGTAGCTGAGGTTTGTACTTGGAAAAGGGGTATGGTACTCCTATGGGTTTATTCTCACAAATATATTTGAGATTGATTCTCTGTGGTTTTTCCCACATTGGGTTTCCATGTTATATCTGGTGTCTCTCTCTTTCTTGTGTGATGTTTATTGTTTGAGTTTTATTGCATATCTTGAATGTTTGATTAAGTGGAGTTTGATAAAGGGAAAGTTTTATGAGATATATAATATACTGATTCACCCCCCCTCTCAGTATATTCCATGCTTAACAATTGGTATCAGAGTAGGTTACTTTTTGAAAAGTTTTACAGCTTGAAGGTAGATCAAGAAAGCATGATGGTTGGGTCACCGGAAGGATTTTCTACAAATAAGGCACCTTTGTTTGATGGGACAAATTATGATTTTTGGAGCATCGAGAATGAAGGTTTATTTCATGGGCCTTGGATTTGATATATGGAAATTAGTGGTGGAGGAATATGAAGAGCCACAGACATCTACAATTACTCTAGCAGAGAAGAAGGCAAGTGAATGTAATGCTAAAGCTTTAAATGCTATTTTATGTGGTTTATGTGAATATGAATTTGTTAAAGTTATGTAATGTAAATATGCTCATGAAAATTGGGTAAAACTTGAGAATATCTACAAAGGTGATGGAAAGGTTCAGCAAGCTAAGCTGCAAACTTTTAGAAGGTAGTTTGAAAGTTTGAATATGGAAGAAGAAGAAGATATAGCAAGTTAGCTCTTACGATTTGATCAGATATTAAATCAGATTCAAGGTCTTGGGGAAATATTGGAAGAGTCAATGGTGGTGTAAAAGGTTTTGAGATCTCTACCAATGAGATATGATGCAAAGGTTTCAGCAATCGAGGAGATGAATAATTTAGCCAAGCTAAAGAAGGATGAGATTCATGGTATTCTCACAGCATATGAGATGTGGATAGAAGAAGATAAACCCTTAAAGAGAGAAGCAACTTTCAAGACATCAGAGAAGGAGAAAGATAAGATTCAAGAATCAAGTGATAGTTCCAGTGATGATGAAGATGACAATGAAGCACTTTTCATTCACAGTCCAAAAATAGGAATAGGTAAATATCAAGGAAAATTACCTTTTAAATGTTTTAATTGTGGAAAGATTGGACATTTTTTAGCTAGATGCCCGGTTAAAGTTAAAGATGATGAAGAATAAAATCCTACATACAAGAAGAATTTCAAAGGAAAATCTAAGAAGGGATTTGAGAAGAAGAGCATGTATTATAAGGATCCTAGCTCAGTTGAAGATAGTGGAGTAAGTGATTCAGAAGAAGAAGAAGAGATTCTATTCATGGCCATACATGATAATCAAGAAGAAGAAGAGGAGGAAGCTAAAGTAGATATGGAAGGAGAACTCAATTATGCCCTACAAGAGTTAGAAGCTATTCAAATGAAGAATCAAAGGTTAAAGCGCTAAATCAAGAAAAATGAACAAGAGTCAAAGGAAATGATTGATGATCTACAAGCACACTTTGAAGAAGCCAAGAAGAATGAAGAAGATCTCACAGCATAGTTGGAAATAGCAAGAAAAGATTTTGAAAGTCAAAAAGCATATTTAGATAAGACTGGGATTGGTTTTGAAAAGAAAAAGAGATATGATGAAGCTCTTACACAAGAGGAAACAAAAAGGGGAGAAGAGAATAATACATAGGACATTCCAAATAGAGAAGGCTGGAGAAAATAAAGCTACAAAAGGCAATCAGGTCAGAGATATATAGACAGGTCTTATTTTTATGGCCATTATTTTTATTTTAATGGATATGGTCACAAGAAATTAGAATGTAGAAAAAGAGCTAACAAATTTAGAAATAAGGAGAAGGAAAGTCAAGTAGAGTCAAGTAGAAGACACAACTCTTTTGCTCCTCTATCAAGCTTTGATGAAGAGACCATAGTATGCTACAAGTGCAACAAATTTGAACACATAGCTCAGTATTGCAGAAGCGTATTCAAGTTAGTCAGGAAGGATCAGAGGTTCAAAGCTCCATTCATCAATAAGAAGGATCAGAGTTTCAAGGCTCCATTCATTAGGGAGAAGGTTCAAACATGTTCATGGCAGAAGAAACAACCTAAAGATTCTATGATGGTGCAGACAGCTCTACATGTGAGAGGTAAAAATCAGCCATGGTTAATTGATAGTGGATGTTCAAGGCATATGACAGGGGATAAAAGTAAGTTCATTACTCTAAAGAAGATCAATGGTGGTACAGTGAGATTTGGAGATAAAACCACTATCAGGATAGCCAAAAAAGGTACTTTGGGTTTAGATTATGGTAGAACTAAGACTAAGAATGTTTTGTATGTAAAGGTCTTAAGCGTAATCTATTGAGTGGTAATCAAATTTGTGATCAAGGATACACATTAAGGTTTCATGCTAAAGGTTGTGAGATTAGAATAAAAGATTCTAATGAGTTAATTGTAGATGCTCAAAGGATAGGGAACAATGTGTATGTATTATCAGATATCTTCTCAAATGCATGATCAAAGGACACATTCAAAGATCAATGAGAGGAGTTGGGAGTAATTTCTATTACTTCCTACCATTGATGTTTAGCATTAAGTGAGGGGGAGCTAAGTGTTAGCTCCAAGTATGCCCTTTGCCATTGATGTCAAAGGGGGAGAATAAAAAGTATAGGTACAGGTGTAGAAAATAGGTACAGGGAATAGGTATAGGTTGCTACAGTAAGGGGGAGTTACTGTATGTTTTTAGATGATGGTATGTACAGGTGACAAGATGTGGTAGTTTCAGGATTGAGGTTGCCATCAATGACAAAGGAGGAGATTGTTGGAAATATTGTCATTGATGTCAAAGGTTTAGCATTAGTGGTGATAAAGGCCCAATTGCATTTAATGTTGTTTGTAATAAATATATCTTGGATAATATGAGTTAATATTTATTTAATATTAATGAATATATTTTTTGGTTGCATACGAAACAAAAGAAGGGCCCATGGAGAAGTCTAAGAGCCATGGGGTAAAGACAAAAGAAGGATGGGATGCATTTGCCCATGAAGAGTCATTTTGGGGAATACCAAGAGTCACCAAGTGAAGACAAAAGAGTAAGGGCAAATTTCTCATGAAGGGACACTTTAAGGAAACGAAAAGTCACCAAAGATAAGGAAAAAAGTGGGAAGGATGTTTTTGGTCACGAAGTGTCACCACATGACTTTTCAAATGCTTGGATATGAAGACTCATCCAATATTGGTGCCATTTTCAATGAGGATTGAAGGGTCACAAAGGGGGAAGGCCAAAGGTCATTTGGAAAGCTATAAATAAAGGCTTGAGAAGCCATTTGTAAATATGAGAGTGAGAGGTTGATTTGATATTGTAATATCTAGCTTAGAAGAGCAATTGTGAGAGATGAATATGATTTGTATTTGTTATATCTAGCTTAGAAGAACAAAGGTGAGAGATAGGAAGGAGATGTTGTATTGATTTATCATTTGTTGAGATAGCAACATTGAGAGATAGGTGTGTGGTATACACAAAGGGGTTAGTGCTCCTGTGGGTTGGTACTCATGAATTGTTGTTGAGTTGGTGCTTAGCAAAGGGGTTGGTGCTCCTGTGGGTTGGTGCTCATGAATTATTGTTGGGTTGGTGCTCGATAAAGGGGTTGGTGCTCTTATGGGTTGGTGCTCACAAATAAGTGTTGGGTTGGTGCTCGGCAAAGGGGTTTGAAGCTCTTGTGGGTTGGTGCTCATGAATTTTAGCTAAGGTTTGTACTTGGCAAAGGGGTATGGTGCTCTTGTGGGTTTGTTCTCATGAATATATTTGAGATTGATTCTCTGTGGTTTTTCTCACATTAGGTTTCCACGTTATATCTGGTGTCTCTCTCTTTCTTGTGTGATGTTTATTATTTGAGTTTTATTGGATATCTTGAATGTTTGATTAAGTGGAATTTGATAAAGGGAAAGTTTTATAAGATATATAATATACTGATTCACCCCCCCCTCAGTATATTTTGTGCTTAACATCACCATCTCCTTCTTGGGTCAAGAAAACCTATACCCAAAAAACCCTCCCCTCTACCCCCTTTATCTATAACCCCTCCTTCCATCTCAAATCCACCTTCTTTCCCCCTCTTAAACTAACTTTGGCTCCTCTTATGTTGGGGAAAAAGTTCTTATATGTTGCTCTTCCTAGACCTTTATCAGTCTAAAAGATCCTTATCCCCTCATGTTGTTTTAGCTTTATAAGCCCCCATAGTTCCTATGAAGTCACCCAATATTTTTGGAACTACTTTCCCCATGGGGGATATATTAGCTAAAATAGTGTTTGTGTCTCATATTGCTCCTTCCTCATCACTTAAGGACCCACAAAGAGACCCCTATTCAAATTCACCATGTACCTTTTCTTATGAATCTTTATTGTTGGATAAGGATATGATCCTGTAAGAAATTGAATCTCCTCAGATTCTTTCAACTCCAATAAAATTCCTATGGGGGCCTAAGCCATTCTCTCATATTGAAGGCCAGTTTTTTATGCAAACAAAGGGGAAAATTCTATGATTTTGAAGGATTTTCTTGAGGAATAGTGAAATTTAGTCAAATAGAAAAGAGGTAGGAAGAAAGAGGATGTCAGATAAGATTGTAAATCTTCAAGTAGACCAACGAATCAAATCTATAGAAAATAAGAAATAAATAGGTAGGTAGAAAAGGGTACGTATATTTTCCTTAGACATTTCCCAAATAACAATAAATGAATATTTTATTTTGGAACATAAGGGGGATGAATAACCCTGGAAAATAGAGGTTGGTGAGAAATTTAGTCATCATTCACAAACCCGATATTTTACTTATTCAAGAAGCTAAAATGTTTATGGAAATTTTTTTGAAGAATAAATCTAATATTTGGGATAAAAATTTGTGTAGTTTTAGTGTCTCTATAAGTACCTCATGAGGTTTGGTGGTGTTTTGGGACCCCTCAATTATGGATGGCAGTCCCTTCTTAGAAACTAATCCACACATTATAGTTTTTTTCCAAGAAATTCACACCAAAAGAAACTGGGTCCTCACTAATGTGTATGCTCTAAACTCTAGGAATGAAAGGTAAAAATTATGGAAGGACTTGATAGACATTAAAAATTATTTTAAAGACTAGAATTGGATGGTGGCTAGAGATTTCAATTCTCCATTCATTTTATGAGAAAAGAAAGGGGGAATCTATTTCATTAATGACAACATGTTTGAGTTTAATGATTTTATTACTGATGCAAGTTTAATTTATATTGACTTAAAGGGTAACCCTTTCGTGTGGTTTAATAGGAGATTTTTTGATAATCTAATTGAAGTTAGACGTGATAGGTTTTTGATATCTTTGAATTGGAACTTACACTCGACCAGTTCACTTTCTTCTCTTCCCAAGATTGGTTCCAACCATAATTCATTGGAATTTAAAAGGGAAAAGATGTTTAAAGAAAAAATTATCCATTTCAATTTTTTTTTGAAAATGGCTTTCCAAAAAGACCCTAGAAGTATCTCATAAGGAATGGTGGAAATTCTTGGTCCAAAGATCTACTATGTATATCTTGGCCATGAAGCTTAGACATGTCAAGAATAAACTTAAGATTTGGAACAAGGAAGTTTTAGGGAACATATTCCTTTAAAAATGCTTTATGAAGGTATAAATCAGAAGAATTGAGATGGAAATAAACACTCATGGGATATCCCCCTCCTTTAAATCTAAATAAAAGGAACTCTTAAGTCTTTACCACAATCTATAATCTAAGGAAGAAATTCATTGGCAAAAAAATCAAGGAAGACTTGGATTAAGGAGGGAAAAAAAATAATAAGTACTTACATACCTCCACACCTAGGAATTGACAACATATGTTCATCCCAAAAATTAAAGGAGAGGATGGAAACTAGCATAAAGAATAAAAAGACATTGAGATTCAAATAGTTAATTTCTAGAAAAATTTGTTGGCTTTTGTCCCTTCTCAGGATGCTTAGTTAGAATACTAGGTGTTAAATATCATACAATGAATCATCTCTCAAGAAGACAATGACACCATCCTATTTTCCCCCTAAAATGATGAAATAGATCCATTGTTTTTTATTTACAAATATATAAGGCTCCAAGCCCTGATGGTTTTCCACCATTTTTTTAGGTTTTCCAAGATATCATTCAAAATGAAGTCTGTCTAGAAGTTTTTTGAATTATTTAAAGTTAGAAATATGATACAAGACTTCAATAATATTTTCCCTATCATCATCCCTAATAAATTGGTAGATAATCAATTAATAGACTTTAGACCCATTAGCCTATGTTCTAATTTCTAAAATTTTTGTAAAAGACTATCTTTAAGAATCAAAATGTTTCTTGACAAATTGATTGCAGAACAAGGAGATTTCATTTCCAGTAGAAAAATATTAGATGGACTCATTATTTCCCATGAAACTATTCACTCATTGAAAAACTCTTCCTATTAAGGAATGTTCCTCAAGCATGATATGAATAAAGCTTACGATTGAGTCTCCTGGTAGTTTCTCGATAAATCCTACTCAGATTTGGTTTTAATTAGTCTATTATAAAATTGATTTATTATTTCATATCATCTCCCATGTTCTCAATGATCATCAATGGAGTTCCCATAGATTTTTTCCTAGTAGGTAGAGGTCTCAGACAAGGATATCCCCTTTCTCTATATGTATTCATCATAATGGCTGAAACCCTTAACAGGATTATCGACAAGGCCAAATCATCTAGAATCATCCAAGGAATCATAGGGGATATAAACACTAGAACCATCACCCATAAATTTTTTTTTGGATGATACTCTAATGATGAGAGAATCTTTAGTTTTTAAATCTAAGTGTTTTAAAAAAATAATTGAAATCTATGAGATTATTTTTAGTTAGAGTGTTAACTTTATCAAAAGCTCTCTATTTTGCATCAATACCTCAATTGTCTTGCAAGATGAGATATCTAAGATTATTTTTTGTGTTATTAATAATCTCCCCTCCTCCTACCTTGGTATTACCATTTTTGATGGCCCTATGAAAATAGATCTCTAAAATCCCCTCTTAGATAGGATTCAGAGGAAATTATCTAGGTGGAAAGGGAACTTGTTGCTTCAGGATAGAAAATTGAAACTTCTTAAGATTTCAATTTAGAGTATTATAGTGTATTTTATATCCTTATTTTTCATTCCTAGAAAAGTGGTTGATCATATCGAACAAATTTAGAAAAACTTTATTTGGAGGGGACTGAATAATATATTTATATTCCTGCTTATCTCTTAGAACAAATATTGTCTTCTTGTATTAAAAGGATGATTTGGGATTAGAAGGGTGATATTCATGAACCAAGCTCTCTTATAAAATCAAGGTTGGAGGGTGATAAATGAAGACAACTAGTGGACAAGGATCATCAAGGCTAAACACCTAAATTCTAGGGAGGGCTTCTTCTTCCTAGTAGAAGATGGTTGTGGCAATGGTTCAACGTTATATAAAGCACTGAGAGATGGATCTAACATCCTTAGAAAAGGCCTTAAATGGAATATTGGAAAAGGTAAAAAAGTGGGTTTTTGGTAGGACCCCTAGATGCGAACCCCTCTAACTTACACAATTCAAGTCATGGAGATGTCAATTCATTTCAAAGAGACCATTGGTCATAAGGTGTGTGATTACTAGGAGGATATTGAAGGTAGGAAAGGATGGAAATCTCTCTAAAAACAAGAACTGAGTCAGCACCAAGCTCTTTTTCTTCAAAATTTAAATTTGACTCTCTAAAATATTCACATTAGTATATTTCCAAAAGAAGATTATCTAATTTGGAAAGAGGATCCTAGTGGGTTATATTCAATTAAATATAGATATGTTTCTCTATGGGATTAGGTACAGTTTAAAGAAAACTAGAATGATCTCTAGATTAAAAAATCACATTCCAAAGATCATTTTTTTTTCTACTTTGTTTCTTAGAACAAGATTCTTATGATGGAGAACCTTATGAGGAGGAGAATCCCTATCCCCAATAGATGTGTGATTTGTAAACATGAGGATAAATCCATAGAGCAAATTTTACACTCATGTTCATTTTCCCCTTCCATCTTTTGATCTTTCTTTAGCCTCTCCAACTACTCCTAGGTAACTCCCAGTTCTATCAAGGAGCTAATCACTAATGGAAGCCACCTTGGGCTTTCCCACTGCTAAAATTTTGATAGAACTTGGTTTTGCCTCATATTTTTTAAGTGAATTTGGATCTCAATAAATTTTATTATATTTGATAACCACAAGCTTAACCATTTTTATACCTTCAAGAGAATCATGTATTTTGTAAAATAAAATTTGTTGTCCTTTGATTCCTCCTTTGACAAGTCTTGTTCCCCATATTTCCCTCAATTTCTCAATTTACATAACCTTTGCATTCCTAGTAAATACCAAAATTAGTGTGTTCATAGATTTAAGGTTAAGTAGACTCATCCTCCTCCAAAATAGTTCAAATTGAATTTTGAAGGGGCTGCTAAAGGAAATTTGGGTCCAATGAGAATGGAAGGAATCATAAGGGATTCCCATCAAAACCTTAAGGTAGAATATGTTGGACCTCTTAAGATCAAAATGAATCATGTTTTACAATCTAAATGTTGCTTTATGGGGTATTGATCTTGTAGTGAAACTTGGCATGGAGTATCTCTAAATTAAGGGAGAATCCATGAATATCATAAACTACTTAAAAGGCTCGACTCAAACTTCTTAGAATATTTCCAAGATTATAAATGATGCCAAAAAACTTGCTATCCTCCTTCAAAGGGGTGTCAATCACTCATAGGTATAAAGAGGGAAATAGAAGTGTCGATAAAATGGCTAATATTATGGTCCATATTATCACTTTTATAAGATAGAAAGGTGATGTGTTCCTTCATGATGTCACTCTTTTTATGGAACTTAATAAAAGACATCCCATAAAATGAAATGATGTGTTCATTTATGACTATTAACACCCAAACTAAGATAAAAGATGTTAACCCATGCAAATACATTATAATATGGTCACTTCTAAAGTATTTGCATGCACAGATTAATTTGGAACTTCATAATAATAATTTATTTGGCTCTACTTTCTATACTCCCTCAATTCTCATTTTTAATAGCTAAGGCTATGAAGCTTGTAGAAGAAGACTAGAGAAAAGTAAAATGGGAGGTGACCATTACTATTTTCAAACCCATCTCCTATACGAATGTTAAGGAGGATGAGTATGTTTGGCATAAGATGGTAAAAAGGGGTTTGGATACATACTTGGAGTTATTGTTTGGGCATGACACCATGTTGTCTAAGGATTTCACCAATGGATGGAAGGATAGATAGGTCCTCATGTATTGTTTAAGGATTCTAATTATCTAAGAGCTTATAGGGGAGATCATAAGGATGAATTTCTCGGGGTTTAAATAATTCAAGGATAAAAAGGAAGGAATAACTTGTCAATATTTTCTATAGCAAAGACAAAAAAATCCAAAGGTGGCATCTCATAAAGGGTTCATGAGGGTAGACCTATCAAGGAATTGATTGGATATATGCATGTAGATCATGTGCTATATAACTCTAGAAGGTATACATATGGTAATATTTTAACATCATTTTATTTGTCTTAGTCATTTTAAGGGTCACATTATCAGTCTCCCTTTCTTTCTTTTGAGATCTCTGAAAGCCATGATTTTTAATTATAATAACAATCCCTTAGTGGATATTATCCACCAAGGGTTAATTTTTTTATTGGTTAAGAAGGGTGAACCCCTGTGGTCAAAAAATATGTCAAAATCAATTAACATCACTAGTAAACAAGAAGATTTAGCTAGGAAAGAGGATTTCTTCATGGATTCTAAGTCTAATAAAGTTGGGAACAATTACAATTTTACTACTAGAGAAGATTTTATACATGAAGAACCAAGGCTAAGAGGAAAGGACATTGGAGTTCCTAAATTTATGATACCAATTGGTAGTATAGGTCAAGTTTTTTAAAATCTCAAGATCAAAGATGTATTTGAGCAATCCCTTGATAAGTTACATAACAAGTTGTCTATTCAAAAATTGTTTTGCAACAAAATTGTGGGTGAACTTAAAAATGTTAAATGGTTCTTCATTCAAGTAACTTTTAATATGAGTTTCAATAAGGAAAACATAGGCACATATGAGCTCACTCATTAGGGAAATACTATCACTCATAGAGATGGAGTAGAGGAAAAAAACAAGGAGTCAGAGTAGGGAAGGGAGGAATTCAAGATCATGGGTTCCAATCAAAAGAGGTAGGTTAAGGAGAAAGAATAGGTAGTTGGGTATAGGACCATAGGAAAGATCAATAAAGTGGATATGATTGAGACCAAAAAATTAGTCTATTACTTTGAGTCTCAATAGTTGGCCTCATTTTTTTCTCATTTGGTTGGCATGGGTTTTTGGCTGAAACTTAGTGTCTTTTAGGCTAAAGGTGGATTATCCTATCAAGTTATAAGTGTTATCACTTTTTGTTTTGTTTTTGTATCACACTTATCTTCCACTTTCTTTTGTAAGGGTATGGGAACCATTCAACCCATTTATTAACCTATCAAACAAACAATAATATATAATATTTATTATTTATCACATATAACTTTGATAAAATAAATATTATTATCATATAGAAATGTATGAGGAATACAAACTTAATTTTCAAACTGTCAATATATGCATTATGGAGAGTGTAATCAATAGTTCAGATATAGAGGATGCAAGCCAAAAATTTGAATCATGGAAAGGGCATGAAACTTTGGAAGGTGATGTAGTTGACATGGGTGACCCATTCGATGATGAGGGGACACCCCATTATGCTATGGGGATCATGGGAGATGAATCTATTTCTATAAAAATAGGGAAAGAGGACCCACATAGTAGATAAGAAACTCCCTCTAACAAACTATATAAGTTGATTTTTTGGGTATACCATGTAATTGCTAATATGCCTATGGATTTAGATATTTTATATTTATAACTAGAGACTTCTATGGAAAATAATTAGGTATGTGTCAATATCCCTAACACTTTAATTGAAAATTCTAATGTTAAAATTATAAAAAAAATATTGGATAAATTTAATGGTTTTCAACTAAATATTGACTCTTTTAAAAAATTAGCCAATGGTTGATGGAAAAACAAGGGTCAATTGGAATTTTTTACCCTATAAAATAACTTATTCATAATTAATTTGATAATATTTAATGATTTCTACAAAGATTTATCAATGGCTCTATGAATGGGAAAATTAAGCCCGACCATAAAAAATGTAAAGTTGGAACCAACATAAATAACTAGATGTTGGAATAAATACATATGTGGGTTATGTTGCCAAAATCCTCTTGGAATTATGGGAAACAAAATTTATAATGGTAATAGATAAATCCCCTTGATGAGAATGACTACAGCTAGATTTAATGTGTTCATACTAGTGGAAAAACCTCTCTTATTTTCCATCAAGATTAAATACAAATATGACAAGTGGAATCAACCCATTGAGTTTTAGACATATTTTTCCATCAATAAAAACTACAAAATACTTCATCATATTATGAAATACAACCCCAAAAAATAATCCCTTGTTACAATTGGAGAATATTGTGTGGGTCAAGAAATCCTCCAACAACCTATAGGATGTTGGTGATTCATAGGTCTTACCTTCAATCTATCCTAAAAATTCACCTTTAAGGGAATAATAAATAGAATTTTTGACTCTCCCTAAAGATCCCAAGCATCTTATCACAAGCAATACAAAATATGAACCACAGGAGTCAAAAATAAGGGTGTAAACTCCCTCAACACTCATAGAGTTAATGTAATTGAGGAGTGAGGTCCCTTCAAGAAATAAATATTTATCCACTTCAAGTAATATAATGGAACCTATGTTGAATCAATATACTAATGTAAAAAATGAGAAAATTAAATTCATCATATCAACTCCAAATAAGTGCCTAGGTATCCATTATTCTTCCCTAATACCTAAGGAAATTGAATGAATAAAAATGAATAGAAGGATGGAAGGGGTTCATTTTACACTACATCCATATTCAAGAACTAGAATAAAGTAGAGTGGAAGGATATATAAAGTGAGAAGTGTCCTTGAATTGGAACATTAATAATAAAGAGGATAAGGATTTGGTTAGGGAAGGTACCTCACCTCTAAAGAACCTAGATTTTGGTAGCCCTTAAGGATCAGAAATGAGGCTTTGGTATTGTGACTCCCCACTAGGTGATCTTGGTTACTCTTGATCCCTTATTTAATAGTTACAAATAATAAGGTATATATAAATTTAAATTTTCCTTCCCAATAAAAAAAACTAGGAAAAAAAGAAAAAAATGGACCTCGATGAGGACAAAGAAAGTAAAGAAGAAAATTGAGGTAGGGAAAGACCCAAAAATCAATATAATATGACCTAATTAAGTTCTAAAGAAGAAGGATATTACTATTAAATAACCAAGGGTATCCAAAAAATCCTTAAAACATATTTCATAACAACCAAAAAATAAATATTATCTCATGGAATGTTAGTGGTCTTATTTACCCCATCTAATAGAGAATAGTTAGAAACTTGAGAAAAAATAACTATCCCTAAACATTGATCATTTAATAATCTAATAGGTTAAGTGAATATCTCAATATAATTAGGGATAACATTTGGAAAAAAGAAGTGTATCGGTCCATTCTTTTTTGGGACCCCATAATCCTAGAAGGAGAAGTTCTAGTATAAAATAATAATCATATTATGTTCTTAATTAGAGATAATATGGAAAAAAGTAATGGATCTTGTCTAATACCTATGCCCCAAAATCAATATGAGGATTAAATAAACATTAGGAAGAGTTTTTGGAGTTCAAGAATAATAGTGGAAGATGGAAATGGATTCTAATGGGAGACTTTAACACCCCTAACCCCAATGGAATATAGGAGTAATTCAAGGTTTCACATAAATCATGTCTCAATTGAATGAATTCATAGTTGAATGGAGTTTAATTGACACATATATAAAAGGCAATCATTTTACCTAGAGAAACAAAAGACTCAAGGAGAACCTATTTTCGATGAGACTAGACCATTTTCTAGTTTCCCTTAACTATGATATCAATTTTTATATCTCCTCATCAACTCTCCTTAGAATTGGCTCAGATCACAATCCTGTCATGTTCTTTGGGGAAATATTTGGAAAACCTAATAACATACCATTTAAATTAAATAAAATGTGGAACTTTCATCTTGATTTCCAATAATCCCTCAAAGATTGGTGGAAGAATCCTTTCTAGATCAAACATGTTCATATTGGCCAAAAACATAGATTTGTTAAGTAGAAACCAAAAGTAAGGAAAACAAAAGTGTTTAGAATCATCTTCAAAACAAATAAAGTTTTATAAAATGAGATGAAATTGATAGAATACATGTGGACCACTCAAGTTTCCAATGAAGACATGATCAATAAGTGAAAATATTTAGTTTTTAGTTACCACAACCCTAAAACACATGAAGAACCATTTTCAAATCAGAATTCTAGATGTTTGTGGCTAAAGGAGGGTGAGAAGAACATAAACACCAATATAATATCATAGTTAATGCATGAAGATGGAATTTAGTGTGAATATGTGTCATCCATTGATTAATAAATCATTATTTAATTTATAAATTTTTTATCAAAAAATAGCCAAAGTAATAAGTGTATATAAGGGATAATTTAGTTGATCTACAAATCAATCATATCTCAGATAAGATAAATCACACTTATACTTACACTTGTTTATATATTTAGAAAATCATAGTCATGACCATGATGGAGCTACTAAACCTAACCAATGATTATCTTAACACAATAATATCACTAAAGAGGGTTCCAAAGCCTCTAGTCAAGCAACACCATATAATAACCCTAGCTAGGTCTTATGGTTTCTATATTCAGTAAGAATATACAAAGTAAAGTAAAATACAGTCTAGTGTGGAGTAAATATTGTGGTATAAAGTGGGGGTAATAAAAATAAAAAATAAGCACACATAGAAGATCTATAATTAAGTCAATGTATAATAAATCATAATTTATGGGAGAGAAGCATATAAGCTAACAAATGCAAATTTATCTAATTTATAAAAAGTAAGAATAATTTTAAGAATGCTAAACTTTAAAGATAAATTCATTGAGATTAAATATCTCCCTTGGCCAAGGTGATTTGAAAGATGATGTTTTGGTATGTAAGGATAACAAGGATATCTCAACTTTATCCTACATGACTACTCTATGCATCCAAAACACTTCTCCACAAGACAAAATCTGTACATATAAATGTATTTATTGATTATTTGGCCTCCCAAGCAAAATATCAGCCCATATAATTCAAAACTTTCTCATAGGTCCCTCCAAGCTTGTATATGGTTATTTACATCTTGTCATGGTCTTCAAAATGGTCAATTAAACCTTATTATCATTATTTAAGGTTTCATTGTATGTGCTAGGGGTTGCTTTAGGAATCCTCATGTGGTAGAATGGTATAAGTAATTAGATGATGTTTTAAGTTTTCATAGGTTGTACTTGGGTGAGAGTAATGGTCTCAAGTGCCTTTTGAAGGTAGGAAGTGGTTTATATCATGTTTTATGATGTTAAGATATTTTAGAAAAAAATAAGTTATTTGGAAATTTTAAGATTTCTTTTTCTCATTGTCTTTATTCTTGTTCTAACTGCTTCTTATGAGGGGAACCTTGTTATCAATATGTGTGTGTGGGGGGGGGGGGGGGGGGGGGGGGGGGGGGTTTAAGTCATTTCTTATTCTTAACATGAGGTCTAATGATATATATAGGGTCACCTTCTATCATCTATTTGTCAAGAATGTTTCAAGATCCAATGAGCCCCTAAGGTCATCAAATACCTTCCAAATATACCATATAGGTAAAATTTTATATTATATACCTTTGAATATGGTATCTTTTGTATGACAAATTAAAATAAAGTTTTTTAAGTGGATATTTTAAATCTAAATATTTGTGAACTGTGAAGCCAAGATGTAAGTCAAATAGATGGAAAATACATTGAAGTACCTTTGTTTAAATGGAAAATTTTCCTAAATACAGTCTTGGAAATGTAAATAATAGGTGTAACATGGTCGTAAATGACCACACCTCATTTATGAAACTCACTCAATGCCATCATGGTTTAAATCAAGATCATGCAGGTCCTTCCAAGCCATGAAATGCATCCAAAATTCTCTTGAGTTCCCAATACAGTCTAAAAGTAGTTCAAACAACATTTTCATTTGCTTATAAGTGTAAAAGAAAAATTCATGGGGGGAAATAATCTTTATATATTTTATGGGGCTGAGTTCAACTAACAATAATTCTATTTATTTCCAAACATAGTGGATAATCTCAATGAACAAAAATTAATAATCCTAGTCACTCAAAACCCTCTTTAAACCCTAGTACCAACTCAGTGGGAGTAAAATTAAAGGAAATTGATCCAAATGCATTAAGTTGTGATGGAAACACCTAGGCCATAATCCACTCTTCATGAAGTGTCTTTGTACATAGTTTTATGATTTAATCACCCATACATATATGAGAAACATTATGTTTTGTAGAGGTTTTAATTAGAAAAGTTGGGTTTTAATTATGTGAATGGTTAAAAATCATTAAACCTCATTTTTAGGTGTTTTTAGATGGTCCTAGGATTGAATAATAGGTTGTAGGCTTGCACACCTATAGGTAGGGTTTTCATGCATCTTAAGGTGGCCTTCAACATGATGATGATCTTGGCTAAGTCTAATAGCCTTTCTTATAACCCCTCATGCCCTTGAATAATTGAAAATTACATTGATTCACAATAATAGTAGTTGACAAGGTCCTAAAACTATAAATCTTGGTTATCAACTTCCAGTTTTGATGAAAAATTGATACGATATGGAGGTGACTCTATGAGGGAAAAACTTCAAATTAAGCATAAAACCCTATTTTTTGTTCATCATGTCACTTGGATGAATATATATGCATATTTAAATTTTGAGAATGGTTTATGAAAGTCTAAAAATAAGAATGAAAGGTTATTTTAAGGTCTATGTTATTCTTCATTGTAAATGAGCTCCAAGCTAACCAAAATAAGCACTATTATGACCCGTCATGATCATTATTTAGGTGGAAAATCTATATCACAAGTTTTTGTAGGGACCAAGACTACTAAAACAATATTTTTAATAACTTGCTATTGTCTAGGAAAATTTAGCATCGTTTAAGGTTTCTTAACAATGATTAAGGAGGTTTAACATTGTTTAAGGTAATTAGAAAAGGTTATAGAAGACTTGAAAAAGATGTGAGGCTTGGTGAGAAATGAATTATAATAGAAAGATGACTAAGTCAGTAATGAAATCATCCATGTACCCTAATGACTATAAAAAATTCTCTCAAGTCATGATACGGGACCTTGAGGTCATTTATAGACATAAAGACAAGGGTTAGAGTTAAAAATATCACACAAATATCAAGGCTGAAAGATAATTTAATAGCCTATTAAAAGTTTGTATAACATGGTAATAAGATAAACATGATTTAAGTTTTCCATAATTGAGGTTCACCTAGGTTTCCATTCAGTCTTGAGGAGGATATAAGTGTTTAAATTCATCAAAAAACATACTAAGATCTAAATTAGATGCAAGAGAATGTCAAATATTTGATACTTGGGAGTTAAAAATCCTTATTAAAGGTGAGGTGAGATCAAAGTGGAGAATTCATTTGATAACGGACTTAGAAGTCTGTGCAAGGATGAGGATCTTATACATCATGATAACACTATGTAATGAAACCTCAAAGTTACAATAAATGGATAATATTCATAATTATTATAGAAAATCCTATTAGGATCCTATATGTAAGGTTTTGGGTAAGACAAAATTAATGATAGAGTGAGATCTCAGATAAATGATCAAGGTGTTAATAACAATTTAAAGTCAAGGAGACTCAACATGCCACTTATAGGGCTGACTACCTCAAATTGAAGAATCCTAATTATTTTTAAAGACAAAAGGGTCTATTAAATGAATAATTCATATTATGACATTCACTATTGAGTTATCACCTCCATAATGCCTCTAGAGGCATCATAAGTAATGCCTAAGCTTATAGGTATGTCCAAACTCATAAATCCTAAGGCCATATATGTAGACCTATCTACACATTCATGTGAAAGATTGTCTAAAGAGGATGAAATGAGTTTTTGGGGACATTTGGAAGTTGGAAAATGATGACAGAAACCCTAAAAGGTCATGCATAGGTAGAGAAAGCCAAGAAAATTATCATTTTTGGCCTAAAGACCTTCTTGATACCTTTTAGCTATAGAACTACAACCCCAGATACGTCTTCTTGTGCTCAGTATGACAATGTACTTTTTCATGGGTTACAATGGATTTTTTAGGTTGAAAATAGGTCTCCATACAATAGTCTTCTAGCATTAAGATTTAGTTTAGGTTCTTGACTTGTATAAACAATCATTAAGATCACAAATCACTTCAAAATGACTTATTTACAACCTAAGATACACCATTTTCTACTCAGATATTTATTCATAATTTTCATGGGAGTGAGTGGTGTTTAGGGATGATGGATAGGTAACCCCAATACCAAATTTTGGTATTAGGAAGGAGAGATACGATTTATTCTATGTGAACAATCCTTAAGAAATGAAGACACCTAAAACCCTTGCTAAACCATGCTAAGGAATTAGTGGGAGAGAAAATTAAATTGATGTGTTTAAATTCCTTATTTTGGATTGGAAAACACCTTATACACATCTTAAAATATAATAGGTTTATAATAATAAAATTGATTTTTATAGACACATATTATATGTAATAAAAACCCTATTTTATAGGATTTCATGGTGAATTCAATGTGAAAATATAGGTGAACACTTGAAAATAATTAATGAATGTGATTTTATATGTATTATACCCTCTCATACCATAAAATATACAAAATTTCCCTTGGAAGTGATTTTTTAAACCTAGACTAGAAAGGCAGTCTAGAGGGGCTAGTAGAGAGATGACCTAGTCACCCAAATGAGCAATAATAAAAGGTGTACATACCTTAAAGGCATAAATAATGGTATAATATGATTATTTTGTCCTATAATATTCTCATAAATCAATTTTAATGGTTATATACAAGTTTCATATCCATCTAAGTGACTAGTACTAAGTGATTAGGCCTAGTTCCATAATAGACCTATTTGGCCAATTAAAGAGGATGTCTCTTAGCATATAATGATGCTAAGAGGTTGAATGGAGGACCATGAATTTTATTAACTTCTATATTGGGTAATTTATTCTTATTTCATTATCATTATGGAAGATTACATATTTTTAGGCTTAATCAAACTACAAACGGGAGAGGTAGGCTATTTAATTCTTCATGGATGTTAAATAGACCAAAATTCTACCATTGTAACTAAAAAGAAGGATATGGTTGGATACTTTTAGAATAATCATGCCATGATAAAGTCAAAAAAATATTTAAATAACCTCCACTACACCATTTTTATGCCATACTTCCATGAATACCATAAATCAAGCATTCCTCATGCGTTGGAGAGGGTTAGAAGGTGTTGTCTCATGGATTATTTTCCAATTAGAAATTGAAAAATTGAGTTGTATTATATCATTTATGAGACTTAGTGCTATCTCCCTCTCCTCTCTCTTACTTTTTGTTCTATATGTAGGTTAGAAATGACCATTTAAAGGATCCCTCTACTAGGTATGAATAAACTCTAGCTATTTATATCTTCGAGCCTTTGAATTAAGACAAGGATTGATTCAACCTTCTCCATACTAGTTTTTATTATGTTATATACTTGTTAATTTGAATTAGTCATTAAACTATTTCTCCCTTTTTTCACCATGTATCTCACATAGATGTTAGTGGATTGGTCTTATGAAGGTCACATAGTGTGTCAAGGTGATTGTGATCATGCTTGTAATGGAAACCGATTGGTAGTCTTTTCTATCAGACCTTTAGCTCATCACCCTTAGGTTACAGGCCATTTTTATTGCCTCCATTTTAAGTATAGATGTGTAGGATTCTTTTTGGATAGATTGTGTTAGTAATTACTCTTTATTTTATCCATGTGTGTTATTGAAGGATCAAGTAAAAGAGACCTAATACATTGGTGCATAACCTCCTATAGTTTAGAGCTTATTTCAAGTCTTTTCTATCCCTTTTACCTAGAAATAAAATTAATATTAGTGATTTGAGCATAGATGATGTATCAAAAGAGCTATCTTCAAAACTATGGAATCACCCCATTCATTAAGCTACCCACACTTAGATGTGATTCCATTGTATCATATAAATGAGGTAGGTTTGAAATCCCTACCTCAAGGTTGTAATACATAATAATAATAGTTGTTTTCATTCCTAGTGGGATAGTCTACTCATACACTAGAGAAGATTTAGTGTGTTCTATAATATATCATCCTTTAGAACATGTTTTTATGACACTACAATTTTAATCATTTGGTTAAATCAATCCATGTACCTATTTTAAGAAGTTGTTGATAGTTTCTCTTGCTATTTGTTTTCCACATGATGTTTGATGGCTAAATATGGATCAAATTTCTATTCTACATTTACTTATCAATAGTATCATGACCCACACCATCCCTATTTTGAGCCATATCAGACTTATCATGATTCAATTTCCCCCCATATGGATCTAGATATCAGTATTAACAACCTTGCTTTTAGGATTACTATCCCTCCTCTCCCCAACCACCCAATAAAAATAGCCATTATAATTAACTCTTAGACATAAGGAAGCTTCTTCAAATATTTAATAATAAGTTGGCTTCCATTGGAGGGAAACAAGTACAATTATAATAGCCTAATCAATCTTTTCAAGATACACCTAGTTCCTCTAATGAGAGGAATGAGATAAAAATCATGATTAAAACCATTGGTAATGATTTATTTTCCTTGAAGGAGTAGCAATATCAATGCATCCAATCCTATAATCCTCCTACTACCCCATGTCAACCCTCTTAGACTAATCCTCCCATGTCAAGTTGAAACCAGAGAGAGAGAGAGAGAGAGAGAGAGAGAGAGAGAGAGAGAGAGAGAGAGAGAGAGAGAGAGAGAGAGAGAGAGAGAGAGAGAGAGAGAGAGAGAGAGGTTATAAACACCAAGACTAGGATGTTCCTAAGTTTTCAAAGTGCTCCACCCACCTATCAAGTTAAAATCACTCCTAAAGTTGAAGGTATAGTAGAATTTTGTATATTGGTTTCCAAGTGGAAAGAAGAAAATAAGTACACCTAAACCCAAAATTCTTTCCCTCTTCCTAAATAGAACGTAAATGATACCATTTATTTTTAAGTGCCAAGTTGGAAGATTACCTCTTAAAACCATAAAATCATTTAAAATAATCCTAGAGATAATATTTTCCTATTCCAGTAATTGGAAATTCTTACCCTCCCACCATCTACTTTTAAAAGGAGGACCTATTTTATGGACAGCAGATGAAGATCATCTAAGTGAAGAGAACGTTGAAAAGAGAGGGTGATAAAGGCATGCACACATGGAATCTTTCTTGGACCAATTACTTTGGTTAAAAATGTCTAATGGAAAGACCAGACTTACAAGAAGAGAAACTTCGTGAAGTGGTAGTTCATGTCAAGCAAGGTCTAATAGTATTTGAAAATGTGACTCAAGTAGGTTATAGTGAAGATACCCAAGTGACGGCTACAGTGAATGTATAGTTAGACAATCATAAAAATTCTTCTATTAGCCAAGGTAAGGTAATAATCCTTGAGGAACTCCCTTGTTTCATTATAAATCATGATCAAAATAAAGAAATTCAATCTCATGAACATAGTCTTGATGAAGAGGAGGCTACTCAAAGAAACCATTATTTGATTGAGTAAGTCCATATGTTTTTTAGACCTAATAGAGATTCCATGTTTCATGGAGGAAGAGATTTATCAGCTTGTAGAACATGAGTTTGAATAAGTCCAAGCAGAACCTCTTATAGTTATTGAAGTGGGAGTTTTTGGTGAGAAAAATATACTTGATAATGCTTGACAAAAATTGTAACATGTTTTCATGAAAGAGATTGAAGATATAGGTAAAAAAATTAGAATAAGAAACATCTACTAACTTTGATGAACTAGAAGATAAAAACAAGCCTAAATACACTAGTGGGCAGATTGAGAATGCTAATGAGGCTATAGACCCTAAAAGAGATGATATTTTTCAAAAAGAACAAGAATAAAGTCTTGGTGAATATTGGAATTAGGGTATGTCTCTAGAAGGTCCCATCGAAGCTAGAGACAAGTTTGTAGAGCTCCTTGAAGAAGAGTAGTTTTTAGCTAATGATATGTAGAATGACATCATTAAAGATGTAATATAAGGAAAATATTAAGATTCTAAATAAATTATGGAGACCAAGGTTGCATCTACCTTTACAAATCAAAAGGTGATCAACTTAGGAAGTTATCTCACTGATAAGAGCATCATGAGGTAAGCTTTGAACTTCAATAAGAGTTTGTATTCATAGAGGATATGTTTTTTTTTTAATTGACCCACTTGAGCACAATCTAAATAGATTGACAAGCACGGAGGAAGCTAATCTAATCAGATGGACAATACTAAAATAGCATTTAGCTTCTCATCACCTTTGTACACCATATGAATGAACATGAGAAGCTTTCCTTTTGACCTAGGTGGAACATAACTAGAAACCTCTTGTATATATTAGATTAATCAATTTTCTTAAGTTACTATAGCATATTCTATTTCCTTGTTTTGTTGCTTTCTTAGGTGTTTAGGTGTTGGTGTTCTTTCCTATGTCCTTATTATGTGAGTGAGGTTATTTCTAGTCCTTGAAGGATTGTATGGTGATAAATTTGATTTTCATCTCAAGTAGAGTGGTCATATCAGGTAAGTAATGATTTTTATGTGTGATTAGTTTTCCTAATGGATGAGACAACTAGTTATCTTGACTATAAAGCATGTCAACCCCTATGAGTCACCATAAATGTTGATAATTTGGCCTCCCAAGACAAATATCAAAACATATAGATTAAACCATTCACATAGGGCCATATAATATTGTATATGGTTATCTATATTTTTTAATTGTCTTCAAAATGGTTATTAAACCTTATTAGCATTGTTTGAGGTTTCTTAGTATGTAATATGGGTTGGTTGAGGAATCCACGTGTGATAACATGTTATGAGTCATTGGATGATGTATTAGGTTTTCATAAGTTATAATTGGGTGAGATATAGGGTCTTAAGTACCTTTAAATCCTTTAAGTGGCCTATATCATTTTTGATGAAGTTAAGATATCTTAACAAAAATTAAGGTATATGGAGAAATTAAGGATTCTTGTTATAATTGTATTTTTGCTTATTTTAGCCACTTATTGTGGGGGGGGGGACTTGTTATCAAGATGTAGGGGTGTAGAATTCATTTTTTAGTATTAAAATGAGGTCTAATATTATATCGAGGGTCACATTATATCATCTATTTGTTAAGAATGTTCCAAGCCGCAATGAGCCCCTAAGGTCATTAAATGACTTTCAAGTATGCCATATATGTTAAGTTGTATATTATAAGCCTTTGAAAATGGTGTGTTTTGTATGTAACATAGAAATAAAGGTTTTTAATGGGATATTACAAGCTAACATATTTTTGAGCTTGTGAAACCAATATTTAAGTCAAATAGATGGCAAGTACATTGAAGTACACTTATCCAAATAAGTAGTTTTCCTACATACATTCTTAGAAACAAAATAAAAAGTGTAATGTGGTCATTTCTTTACTAGTCAAGAAATGCATCCAAATTTCTCTCAAATTCCCAATACAGTCTATAAATATTTAAAATGACATTCTTGTTTGCTCACAAGTATAAATTTATAGTGCATGGGTGAAAATTATCTTTAGAGAGGTTAAGGGGGTGATTTCACTGGCTGATAGTTCCATTTGTTTCCACACATAGGAGCTAATCTCTATGAACAAACATTAAGAATACTAGTCAGTCATAACCCTCTTTAAACCTTAGTACCAACTTGATGTGAGTGAAAGTAAAGGAAATGGATCCAAATGCATTAAGTTAACATGTAAACACCTAGGCCATGTTCCACACTCCATGAGGGGTATCTAAATATAGTTTGACAGTAAAGTCACCTATATGGATATGATAAATGTTGGGTTTTGCATAGGTTTCAAGAAAAAAATTAGGGTTTTAAGTATGTAAATGGTTAAATATCATTGAGCCTCATTTTTTTAGTGGTTTTAAGATGGTTTTAGGATTTGAGAATAGGGTCTACACACCTAAAAGCAAGGTTTTCATGCATCTTAAGGTGGCCTTCATCATTATTATGATCTTGGACAAGTCTAATAGCCTCTCCTCTAACCCATCATTCCCTTGACCGATTGAAATGACATTGACTCATAAGAATACCATTTCGTAAGGTCTTAGAAATGTGAATCTTGGATATCAACATATAGGTCTGATTAAAACTTGTAAGGATATGGAGGTGATTTCTTAAGGGAATAAATTCAATCTAGTATTATAACCCTATTTTATTATTCATCATGCCACTTGGATAGATAAGTATGCCTATTTCAAGATTGAGAGTGGATTATGCATGTCTGAAGATGAGAATTAAATGTCATTACAAGGTTTGTATTGTTCTTCATTTGAAATGAGCTCCAAGCTAACTAAAATATGCACTATTATTAACCCTAATGATCATTATTTAGGTGTAAAAGACATCTCACAAGTTTTTATAGGGCTTAAGACCACTCAACCAATATTTATAATGACATTGAATTATATTGAATAGTTTAACACCATTTAAGGTTTGTTAGTAATGGTTAAGGAGGTTTATCATCATTTATGGTAATTTGAAAAGGTTATAGAAAACCTATAGAATATGTGAGGATTTTTTAGAAAGTTTTGATAGTATAAAGAGAACTAAATCAATCAAGAAATCATATATGCACCCTAACGGCTATCAAAAAATTTCTCAATTTAGGATAGGGGACCTTGAGGTCATGTATAAACTTAAATAGAAGGGGAAAAGCTTAAAAGGTCACACCAATATCAAGGTTTCAAGAGAATTTAATAGCCTAGTAAAAGGTTATATAAGATGGTAAGAAGTTGAACATGTTTTAATTATTCCATAATGAGGTTCACCTAGGCTTCCAGTAAGTCGTAAGGAGGGTACAAGTGATCAAATTCCTCAAGAAGCATACTAAGTCCTGAATTAGATGCAAGATAATGTCAAATAGTTGATACTTAGGAGTTGTAAATCCTTAATTAAGATTATGTGAGCCCAAATTGGTGAATATATTTGAAAAGGAAATTAGAGTTTTATGTAAGGATAAGGATCCTATGCGTTATGATTGTAATATGTAATGAAACCTCAAAGTGCCAATAAAAGGATGATATTCATACTTCTTTCAAACACTCATATTAGGCTCTGATAGGGAAGGTTTTTGATAAGTCACAATCCAAGATAGAGGGGTTAGATCTTAGATAAAATATCAAGGTGCTAATAATAATTTAAATTCAAAGAAAGTTAACATGCCACTAATAGGTATGACTACCAAAAATGTAATAAATTTGCTTATTTTGAAATACAAAAGGGTATATTGAAGGAATCAATCATATTGGATCATTATATAATGCATTATTACCTCCATAAAACCTTTAGAGGATGTAAAATTAATGCCAAAGCTTATAGGTCTATTCAAACTCATAAATCATAAGACTACATATGCAGACCTATATACATAGTCATGTGAAAGATGGTCTAATGAGGTTTAAATAAGATTTTGGGGACATTGGGAAGTTTTAAAATGATGGTTTATACCCTAAAAAGGCATAATCAAGTAGATAAGGCCAATGAAATTACCATTTTAGCCGAAAGGCCTTCTTAAGCCCATTTAGCTGTAGAATTATAACATGAGACATGCCTTCTTATGCTTAGTGTGATAATGTATTTTTAAATGGGGTAAAATGGATTTTATATGTGGAAAATATGTCACCATTATACACTCTAGTGGTATTCATAGTTGGTTTAAGTCCCTAATCTATTTTCATAATCATTAAGATCACATAACACTCTCAAACTACCTATTTACAAACCAAAAGACACCATTTTCTTCTCCAATATTTATTTACAATTTCCATGAGACTAATTGATCTTTAGGGATGATGGATAGGATTAAAAATTACCCACTTGTGTTATTAGGAAGGAGATAGAGGATATATTCTCTATGAAGAATCCTTAAGAAATGAAGACACCTATATCCCTTGCTAAACCCTATTAAGAAATTGATGGGAAAGAAAGTGATTTCGATGGGTTAAAATTCCTTAGTTTGGATTGGAAAACACTTGAAACACATCTTACACTCTGAGAAGGTTCTGCTCATGTAATTGGTTTATATAGACACATGTATAGATGCAATAAGTACCATATTTTTGCAATATTTCATGGTCAATTGAATGTGCAAAGCTGATAAACACTTAAAAATAATTAATTCATGTGATTTGAGATGTATTATACCATATAAATCCATAAATTAAACTCAATTTCCATTGGAAGTGCTTTTCTAGGACTGGATTAGTAAGGTAGCCTAGAGGTGCTAGTAGAGAGATGACCTAGTCACCTAGACAAGCAAGAATGGTAGGTGTACACTACCTTAAAGGCATAAATCATTGTATGATATGTTTATTTGGTAATAATTTTTTTTTATAGGATTATTTTTAGGGTTATATGAAAGTTTCATAGCCATCTAGGTGACTAGTATGAAATATCCCTTCCAATTCTAACCCAAAATTTTCAATTTCCTCTTCTTGGCAATTTGTCAAACAGTTGTCATGCAAGGTTTAATTTTTGTTTTCATATTTTTTTTCTTGATTTTAATTGCATAATATATAGAATTTTGGGGTAAATTAAAGATAAACATTTCACAAATGAAATATAATGATTGTACTCCAATAAAACCACTTTATTATGAGTAAATTAGGTCTAATTACAAAGTTACAAAGGTCTTATATAGGATATATCAGACTATTATAGTGAAACAAAACCCTATAAAAATTAAATATTTGAATAAAAATGTAATATATGACATACCTAATGTTAGATCTCCTTAGGATGACTCCATAACCAATATGGGATGACTAAAAATGGATTCCCAATGACTGATATGAGCTCCTTAACTATTGTAGCTAATGTAGGATATTTGTAAGTCAAAATGTACCAAAATTGATGATATTGATGCCCAATGAATAAGAATGAAACCCTAGGTGTATCTTTCTCAAATAATGTAATTTTCTCCTTCAAACCCTTTCAACCAAATAGAGAAATATTGAAACTAATTATTCTAAGCCTTAACAAAATATGAAACTCACTTCAAATGAACAAAAACCCTCCCAAATCTGGTCACCCACTTTGGAAAAATTATATAAATTATTTTTGACCTAAAATATGGTTAAAAACCTCTTTTCCCTTCAAACCCTAGGCACGACAATGCATGCAAATATCTAGAAGTGAAGACCTATTCAAAAACATCATAAACAAGGTACCAAATCGAAGCCAAGGTGCTACCATTAAAGAATATGTAGAAATATCCAACACCAACAAACCCTAGCTACCATAAAATGTCAAAATATACAACATAAACCATCTTTCATCGCTACCATAATGATGAACCATTAATATCAACACAAAATCAATGTAGGACAATGCATTAAAGCCCAATTATGAATTGTAAAGTAAATTCACCTCAAGAAGAGAATTGGGTTTTCATCCAATCTCTCAAATCCTAAGGTTTTTTATCCCTAGAATTATCTAAAACCCTTATTGCAACCAAAAAGGAAAATATCTAATATCAAATATCAAATTATCAATCTATCCAAATGAACTCTAAAAATTACTTTTTATTCTTTTTCTAACCTAGGCTCTAAATTCACTTTATTTTATTTCCTTTTCATGTCCACCTCTTCTCAACATAGTAATATTTTATTTTGTTATTTCCAAGCCTAGGTGTCCCCTTGAGAAATAATAAAATAATAATATTTTATTAATATTAATTTTCTTTATTTTTTTCTCAATTTTCATTTATGACTCCCTCTCAAGTGGGACACTCTTTTTGGGGATGGATCCATAAATTATTATTTAATTATCATGATATTATAATAACATTTCCCCAAGTCAAATGTTTATTTGACATATAAAAAGTCATTTTATAATAATTTTTCAAAAATATAATTTTTTTCCCAACTTGATATTTTCCTTTTAAATTTCATCTCCTTACCAACTCAAATAGCTTATGAAGATGATGAATAAGCTAGTCCACCATATCTTAGTGATCACGTTGAAAATTGGGACATTATAGTCCTCCCTTCCTAGGATTACTTTCCCTTAAGGAATCGTATATCAATCCATTTCTCCACTTTGATATACATGCCATATAACCATAACACATGAAGCAACTCACCATGATCATTGAGTACCAATGCATCATCCATGTCAATACCTATATCCCAAACCAATATATCAAAATTGTGGTATTAGATGAAGTGGAAATATCTCACCAAATCCATATTAGTCATCCATCCAAGAAGGTAGACCAACAAAAGTATGTGAAAAGAAACTCTCACATGTCCAAAAATTAACATACCAAGCCATCCCATATTATTGTTATAACTTTGACAATAAATAAAAATGATGGCATATATGTTAACATACTCATGAAAAAGGAGGAACTACATCTCAGACATAATGTTCACCAAGTAGACATGTTTCCACACAATCCCAAACAACTCAATATCTTATGTAAACCATGCTAAATCCAAACGTGCAATGGAAATGTAAGTAGGACAGCTATCAACTAATCAATAATCTAAGAGTATTACATCACCAACCAATAAGTATATAACTTCCATATCATATGAAATGTGTAGACAATACAAATATATATTGTGTATGCCTTCATTACTAACCAAAGACAACTCTTGAGTGGTTGGTCTACTATGAGTGTCATAACAAAAATCATCATCATCATTAGAAAATGATCTACATCAAAATGTTTTTTATAATTAGACAAAATTTGCTTATCATTTTTTAGGGAGAGATTAATGCCATGAATATGTTGAATATGGATCTTGGCTTGCTGAATCATCAACTTGGCTTGCTTTGCCCTTTCTATCCAACCTTTATTCATCTTTTGGGACTGCTCTATATAAGTTGTTCCAAAGTGTCTAAAACCTATCATGAAATGAAATGCAACACCAAAATTTCCATGTATTCTACTTGAATATTGTATACCAACCAAATTGTTACTTATTTCACTCATTTACCCATGATTAAAGGCTATCATATAATGAGAAATAGAAGATATATCATTGTTGTCCATGAACAAAAAATAAGAATTGATCTCAACCTGTTTATCCTTGCCTTTGAAATCTTTCTTTGAATGATGAACAAATGAATGAAATTTATGGCTTGAATAAATATTATATTCCTCATGTTTATCATACACAACTTGAGTGATATCATAGTAATATTCCATAATACCATCAACCTCATTTAACAAGGTTGTTACCTCATGTTGATATAAAGAAGTATGATTGTTATCATAAAAATTATAATAGTTTGATATATTTGAGTCATTTATTCCACCTTTAAAAGTGCATATTCAATGAAAAGTTCATGCCTATCACTTTTAATTTGAGTGCCCATACTTTTATAATCTTCTTCATTCATTTTTCCATGTGTAAGGGTTGTAATTTCATGAGAATGAGAAAGTAAATTATCATTGTCCCAATAAAAAACTTTTGGCATCCTCTTCTATACTTTATTTAGAGTCATAAAACACCAAAAATTCTTTATTTATCTCATGTTATTACCAAGTTATTATAGGTGTAAGTGGCTCAAATAATTCTTTATCAATAGATGTCACAAAGATGCAAGGTATGTCCTTGTGAGGCTCTTCAATTATTTTAACTTGTTCAACTCCTACACCATTTTCCTTGTCATCTTACACCATAAGAGTAGCTACTATAAAGGACTAATTTTTTGAATAATGTAGGTAATTATTACAAATACTCAAAAGAAGACAAATATCAACAATCTCCCTATTTTTATTTTTCACCAACTTGATATCCATTTCTCTATCTCTAAGCAATTACAAGTAGTCATTTTCCATTAGCTCCAATACTTTCTTAAGAGAGTGAAAATGTGAATGAGAGATACCATGTCCCATTCCTTTTTATATTTACTCTCCTTGGGTTGTTCAAATGAGGTCTTCAATGTTCTTAAGTAATATTCATCTTTGTTAATTCTTCTATTATTTTATCTTCCTTCACCACCAAATGATCTTGCAAGTCTTCCCAATCTAAAGGATTTTGTTTCAAATATCCTTGTCTATCATAGTCTAATTTTTAATCATGTGTAGGTGATATGACGTTATTGGAATCAACTATCACATTAGAAGATGCATTGAGATCACCCAAAAAATCCATACTATTTATATCCATATCACTAACATGCTCTATACTAGCCTCTAATATAGAAGCCTCTTGTGAAACATATTACAAGGATGATGTAGACAAATAATTACCCAGGTTTGTCCCCATGTACTCTTGAGTCAAATTATAATTCCTAATAAATTCTTCATGTAGATTTTTGAAAACCTCACCTGTATTTTTTCTATCCATTTCTTGTGAAAGTAGATCAAGAGGTATCATATGGTATTGTTTCTTTGCTAAATTAGTCTTGTAGTGTTACCTTAGATGCAAGTATATGAAATCAATGAAAGGTAGTTTTTTATAAATATATTTAGGGAGAGTATAATATTATTCAAACATGCTAAGTGTTTCTTCCCTTCTATTCTATTGTGTTGAACATTTACTTGTAGATGTAGATGAGTCACTAGAGTGCCTAGATTGTCTTAAAAGAGAATCTTCATAATGGAATAACCTTGATTGTGTTTAAGAAAGGTCCTTCATGATCATTTCCATGATAGACATCTTTCCCATAATTAACTAACTCACTTTCCACAACTTAAAATAAATCCAAACTAAAATGCAATCAACTAATTTTACCCAACATGCTAGCAAGATCCAAGTTCTACTACCACTGAAATATCCCTTTGAATTCTAACCCAAAATTTTAAATTTTTTCTTTGTAATTTGTCAAATAGTTGTCATGCAAGGTCTAATTTTTGTTTTTTTATTTTCATTGCGTAACATATATAATTGCATGGACAATGAAATGGAAACATTACACAAATGAAATATAATGATTGTACTCCAATAGAACCACTTTATTTTAACTAAATCAAGTTTTATTATTAAGTTACAAATGTATAATATAGGTTGTATCAAACTATTACAGTGAAACAAAACCCTATTTAAATTAAATATTTGAATAGTAATGCAATATATGACATACCTGATGCCAGTTATCCTTAGGATGACTCCACAACCAACATGAGATGACTAAAAAGGGGTTCCCAATTATTGATATGAGATCCTTAACTATTTTAGCTGATGTAGGATGGTTGTAAGTCAAAACATACAAAAATTGATGATATTGAATCCCAATGAAGAAGAATGAAATCCTAGGTGTGTCTTGCTCAAATAATGTAAATTTCTCCATAAAACCATTTTGCCCTAATAGATAAGTATTGAAATAAATTATTCCAAGGCTTAAAAATATTTTAAACTCACTTCAAACCAATAAAAAACCTCCCAAAGCTAGATGCCCACTTTGGAAAAATTATATAAATTATTTTTGACCTAAAATTGGTAAAAAAAACCCTTTTCCTTTCAAACTCTAGGTGCCACAATACATGCAAATATCTATAAATAAAAAACTATTCAAAACACCATAAAAAGGGTACCAAATTGAATCTAATGTGCTTCCATATAAGAATATGAAAAAATATCCAACACCCACAAAAACTAGTTGCCACAAAATGTCAAAATCTACAACATAAACCCTCTTTCATGTCTCACACAATGATGAAACAACAATATCAACACAAAATCAATGTCAGACAATGTGTTGAAGTCCGATTGTGAATTTTGAAGTAAATTCACCTCAAGAAGATAATTTGGTTTCTATCTAATCTCTCAAATCCTAAGGGTTTTTATCCTTACAATTAGTTGAACCCTTAGTTGCAACCAAAAAGGAAAATATCCAATATCCAATATCAAATTATCAGTCCATCCAAATGAACTCTAAAAATGTCTTTTTATTATTTTTACAACCTAGGCTATAAATTCACTTTATTTTATTTCCTTTTCAAGTCCACCTCTTCTTAACATAATAATATTTTATTTTATTTTTGCTTTTCAAGCCTAGGCATCCCCTTAAGAAATAATAAAATAATAATATTTAATTAATATTCATTTTCTTTGGTTTTTTTTATCAATTTTCACCTTATGACTCCCTCTCAAGTGGGTCACTCTTTTTGGGGATGGATCCATAAATTATTATAATATTAAGATAATATTTCCCCAAGTCAAATGTTCATTTGACATATAAAAAGTCATTTTATAATATTTTTCCAAAAATATAAAGTTTTACCCAACTTGATATTTTCCTTTGCAATTTCATCTCCTTACCAACTATAATAGTTTATGAAGATTATCATTACACTAATCCACCATATCTCATTGATCATGGTGAAAATAGGGACATTACATAGTACTAAGTGATTAGGTCTAATTGCCTAGTATGCCTATTTGGTCAACTAAAGAGGATGAATCTTGGCATATAATGTTACTAAGAGGTTGAATGGAGGACCATAAACGTTATTATAACTACTATATTGGTTCATTTATGCTTATTTAATGATGATTATAGAATATTATGTAGTTTTAGTCCTATTCAACATGTAAAAGGGAGAGGTAGGCTATTTAATGCTTCTTAGAGGTCAATTATACCATTATAGTTCACAAAAAGGGGATGGTTGGATAATTTTAGCATGATCATGACATGAAAAGTTCAAAATAATACTAAAATATCTTCCACTACACCATTTTTATTTCATATTTCCATGAATACCATCAATCAAACATGCCTCATACATTGGAGAGGGATAGCGGGTGGCATCTCAGACTATTTTTTGATTAGAAACTAAAAAATTGAGTTTCATTATAGGATTAATGAGATTTAGTTCTCTCTCCCTATCCTCTCTCTTACTTTTTCCTCTATATATAGGTCTAATATTACAATTTCAAGGATCCATTTGATAAGTATGAATAAACTCTATCCATTTATATCTTTAAGCCTTTGAATTATTACAATGATTGATTCATGCTTCTCCACATATGTTTTTAGTGTGTTCTATACTTGTTGATTTGCATTAGTGGTTGGACTCTTTCTCCCTCTACAGGTCCATGTCTCTCACCTAGATGTTAGTGGATTGGTCTAATACAGGTCACATGGTGTGTGAAGGTGCCCATGATTATGTTTGTAGTCGAAAATTCTTATTAGTGTCTTATATCAAATATTTCACTCATCACCCTTAGGTTATAAGAATTTGGCATGGCCTTCATGTGAAGTAATAATGTGTAAGAGATATTTTTAAGAGTGTGTGTTACTAATTACTCCTTATTTTATCCATAATTATTGTTGAAGGATGAAGTAGAGGGGACCTAATGCATTAATTCATCACCTACTAAAGTTTAGAGCTAGCTTCAAGTATTTTCTATCCCTTTTCCTTGGTAAGATAAGTAGTCGTAATAATTTTAGTATAGATGATGCATCAAGGGAGATAACCTCAAATATATAGACTCACCTCATTTATTAGGCTACCCATACATATAGGTGATTCCATTATATTAGATTGATGAGGCATGTTCGAAACCCCTAGCTCAAGGTTGAAACACAGCTTGATAAAAGTAGTATTAAAACCCTAAGAAATGATCCTCAAGTATAATGGTGGATAATTAGATGTGTATTATATGATGTTATTCTTCTTCTCTTTCTCTATGAAATGGTGGAAATGTATTTTTATAAATATCTATATCTAACCATAAACATTTCTAAAAGTTTAGCCAATAGAGTCATCCCAACAGATCCTATTAGAAAGAAAAATAGTTAGGTCTAGACTAATTTAACCTAGGCTAAATTAGTCTTGTAACATTCTCTACTCTGATAATAGAGTTGGCCTAGGCTAACTTAGTCATCTAAATGGTAAAATAAGGTTGCATCTTAGGCAAGGGATAAAAACAAGAAACATAAATATAAAATATAATGTTTTGTTAAAGTATAAGTTGAAATTTAAACATGGAAATAATTTATTATACTTTAATTTGTATTTTATATTTATACTTTTAGGATGTTTGAAAGTGATTTTAGAACTCTAAGAGATATAATGCAAATTCTATTTTTTTTAGAGTCATGTTGAGTTCCAAACTTAGAAATATTTTAGGATTATAGGATTTCATGGAGGAATAATAAGAGGTAAATGGATAAACACTATAAAAAAATTAGATTAATGGTAAGAATGATACAAATCCACAACAATCTTGTGAAGCACCAATGGTCTACACACCCCTTTCTTAGTCCACCCTTTATGGTGTGCACTCATAGAGATTAAAACTTAACAAGTTATTATAACAGAGAAAGTGTTAGTAAGTGGTAAAATTAATAAATATATTATGTGTATACATATTCCTCACTCAAATCTCATCACATGTCATATTATTATAACATGGTAAGGTGCTTCAAGAAAGAACATGAAAACACATGAAAATAAGATAACCAAAAAGTGAGATAATAAAGTTAATACTGAAATGAAATTAAAGTAGTTAAAATTACCATATACATACCTTAACTTGCCTTTATATTTAAAGACTATATGCAAATATCATGGTCCTAATCATGGAGTGTGCAGTAGCTACATATGACAAACCTTAGGGTTACAAGACTAACAATACAAGAAATGCATGCGTATGTAGGATGGTTAAAGTAGAAATCAATAACTCTTAAAAATAATTAAATTAATTATAAATTTATTTAATCTAATATTATTAAGTCTAGGTTAGAAATAAAAGATCAGACATGTAAATGATAAAATGATGAAAAATGAATATAGAATACACTAAATCACATTGGGAAGCATGCAAAACATAAATTACAAAAATGACTATATAACATACTAAATCACTTTGGGAATCATGTAAAACATTGTAAGTAAATGAAATATAAATGTAATAAAACACTAACAAATATATGTAAGCAAGTGAAAGTTAACCTCATATAAGATAATAATGTCAAATTAAACATATATAAAAACATGAAAGACTAAAAATCAAATGTAAGTCGATATGTAAAAAAAGAATGTTAATTTGTACATAATGAAAATATGTAATTATGTAAAGTGTCCTATGTAAGATAAGTGAACTCCACAATAAAAAAAGAACATGATAGATATATTAATCCAAATCTTAAAATGATGATAACTCAAACTTAATTCTTGTTCTAAGATATAATGTACAAAAAATAACCACATAATGAAATCATAGGTATGATAATGATATTGTGGTGTAAATAAATGGTGTGAGGGTGTTTATGAGGAATACCTAGTCCTATCTAAAGTATTACAATGCAACTCACAAACTATAAATCAGAAGGCATAATAAGGTAGATGTGATAAAGGATGTGATCAATTAAAAAAATATCTAACAAAGGGAATATTATGGAAATATGATTTAAATAATGAATTTGAGGCACCATTTGGGTGATTTGAATATCCTTAGGTAGAATGAGACACACCAGGCAAGTGAGAAAGACTAGAAAATATTGACAACAAAGACTTAGGACACTATGACTTATGAAAAAAAATATTAGGATAACAAGTGAAGTACATAGATCAAACCATGAAGGCTATATGCATGAAAATTAAAATGGACCTACCTTACTACAACATGTTACCTATTCTTTGTGACCCCTTACAGAGCCTTTAATATACTATGATGATTGGGTACTTATGTGAGAAAGTAGGTGGTACTAGAATTATATGATATAATGAGACCTCCTACCCTAGTCTACTGGCCTAACACACTCTAATTGACCTTGACACTGTCATGAGGTTGAATTTGGAGTTTGATCTTTGACTAGTATAGGAGATGTACCAAATACAGATCACATCTTTTGGTGTGATCTAAATTTTAAGATTGGTTTTGCCTTTTTATCATTACCTTCTATTTTTTTTATGATTTAGATTGTAAATATTTTGTATTTTTCTATTCATCATCCATATAGATTCAAAGAACTAATAATTAGTGAAATAGGTGATGAACACAAGAGAGCTTACACTTGGTCACTATATAGAAGGATCTAAAGACCACAATGTCTAAATACTCTTAGACTTGCCCACAAGTAAGTGTGAAATCTCAAAATTGACCTATCTGTGCCTCAAATGAAAGGAAATAAAGTAAATATGGGGATAATTAGAGATACATCCATGTAATAAGTGATACAATATTGAATGTGCTCTTAGTTGATCACAAAGAGGTAAAATAGTGCTATGAAAGGGATGGGGACACTATATGAAATACATAACACTACAAATCCATACTAAGCTCTAAGGGATATAGCACAAGCACCAATGAAAGTATGAATCATCCTACAATAGTTAGAAATTAATTTAAATATGTTTTAATGTGGTAATTTGTGAAGAGAACCTGGTCCTATCCATGGTCTTACACTACAACTCACAAGGTGAATGCCAATGAGTTGAATATTAAATAAGGGGAAAAAATCATAAATATACTAAGGGAAGGAATGACATAAAATAATAATGAAATAAATATCCAAGAACTAAAATTAAAATAAATGCCAAATGTAATGTGTAATAAAACCAATGAACCAAAAGAAATAAGTGGGCAAGTAAAATGTATTTCTAAGGAATATCTAGTCCTATCCAAGGTTTTACAGTGTAACTCATAAATGATCAAGTTAAATAAAATTAAAAAAATAAAGAATAATGAGACAAAAAAAATAAGCAAAATCTATGTTAAAGTCTATATTAAAGAGGAACATGTGAAATACAAATCTATATGTCTCAAAAAGTTTCTTAAATTTGAATTTATTTATTATTATGCATTATAGAATAAGAGTGGGATTTTTCATTTGCCCTAATAGGTAATTGGATTTGGGGATAGGCATATAAATATGCCCAAAATTTTGAAGTGATATGTGTATGGGCATAACAATTTTCCACAACATGTGATATGAAGTGAGGTGAAATTAAACCATTATAATGATTTACATTAGGTAGGTAGGTGCATTCGTATATAGGTAAATTTGTTAGTTTGTTATATTTTAAGGGTGTTGAAATTGAAATAAAATTTTTAGGAGAGGTATGAAGAGGTGTGTAAAGTAAATGAGGAAAGTGTATCCTATAATTTGGAGCAAGAATTTGAACTAGGTGCTCCTTTGGTTCATCTGACCTAAGAGGTTAAGGTTGGATGAATGAAACCACCTGTTTGAAGTTATTCACATTAGTTATCCTTTCCTTATCAGTATAGGAAAAAGGATCAAATTTGGTTTGAAAAATATTAGTAGATTTAGGGGAGGTATGGGATAATTGTAGTCAATCATTAGGTAGGTTATGGGGATGTGATTATGGTTTATTAGATTAGATCTAATAATATTGAAGATAGTCTTAGCATTATTATTGTATAAGAGTATCAACATTGAGATATGGACCAAAGAAGGAAGTAACATGTAATTAGTGAAGATCAGGATAAGTATCATAAGAATTACCTATAGTAACATTCCACCAATAAAATATATTAGTATTGTACAATTTTGGAGGAGGTTTGGAAGGATTAAATCTCATGGGTTTAAATTTTGGTAATTTACTATTAAGTGATTCTAAACATAAAGGGTGGGTTGGGTTAAAATTGGTTGAATTGGATGCTCCATTTGGAGGTCAGGGAGTCTTATAAGATCAATGTTATGAGAAATTTATTGGAAATGTTCCTTATTAGTTTATTGAGGTGATTCCTTGATTTTTTTCTTGGTCTATAGCTTCTAAAGTTATAGGGGAAAGTATCTAGACTTTATACTAAAGGGGAGATTTAAGAGTGATAAAAAATAGTCTTAAAAAAGTATCATCATTCATTTTATGGTCCACTTTGTGAGCTATAGACTTATATTATATTATGAAAATGTGAGTAGGTTCATTAGGAAGTTGTTTGGCATTGATGAAATCATTAAATTAATTTTTAGGAAGGTCATCATGTTGGAATTCATTCACTAGAGCATTGACTAAATCCTCTAATTGTGAGATGGAATTTCTAGGAAGTTGATTGTACTATTCAATTACATCACCAATAAAGGTTTTGGCTAAGATATTGTAGGTATAAAAGGTTTTAGTTTAGACTAATTCCTCATATATATTACCAAAAAATTTAACAAATCTATAAGGATCTTTAGTTCCATCACATGTGATAGTTGGAGAGATGTTTCCAATATCTATGGAAGAAATAAAATGGAGATTAAGGTTTATTTCAAAGATTTTGAAGAATTTTTTTATGCATTATTGGTTGAGGGATGATATTCACATTTTCATATCTAAGAGGATGAGGCATAAATTTTGATTTGGTTGATTTATGATGACTTGAGGTGGTTGGCTAACCATTTGTAACATTTGAGATTGCATTTCTATCATTTAAGAAAGGTTAGTTTTTTTTATTAACATTCATTTTTTGAATAAATTGAGTAATAATTTGAGTTTTATTAATAATAGGATTACGATTTATAGTATTAGGAGATATGATGTTAGTGTTGGTAGGAGGAACATTCCCTATATTGGTAATATTGGATGGATTGTTAGGTGGAGGATTCCAAACATTATTAATAGGAAGAGGAATAGGATCATTGACCTAAATTGTATTAAATGATGTAGTAATTTATTTTGGATTATGAAGAAATGAAAAAATAAATTAAATAGTTTCATCTGGAGTAATGAAATAAGTGATTTTCTGATCTAAATCCTTAATTATGCAGTGTTATTGACTAATTAGAGGCTGAAAAGATGACATAATTATGAAATTAAAATAGATAGATAAAAACAACAAGAAAAATATAAATAATTAAGTTAAACAAGTTGACTTATTTATGTGGGAAATATAATTATAACAACCTATAATTGACTAAGTTGAAACATTTTATTGTGTTCTGAGGCAAGGTAGCCTATATAATATAGAGTCGACTAGGTCAAATATTTTCTAAGGATAGGGATTTTTTTAAATGTGATAAATTATATATGATTAATAAAATTAAATTGATCACACAAGTAACTATATTAATGTGTTTGATCTATTTGTAGCACACAACACAATAATTTTTCAATACAAAATATAATTTGTAAATAACAAGCAACCAAAGTAGAATATAAATGCTAATCTAAGTGGTCATACCTGAATGTTTTAAGTCATAATAATTTATGAAATTAATGTGATAGAGAGTTCATTTTAATAAGGAAATAGAAAATCAATGTAAGGATAGTTTTAGCTAGTTGAGGCTAAAATGAATCTATATTGGTGATGGTATTAGCTTGTTATTGTGGCCTACCCCCTCACTTAACAATCCCATAGTGATAAGGGTTTTAGGGGATTCACCAATATATACCATCAACCATGTATTTATACTTGGACAAAAAACCATTTCATCTTCCCCTTTGGTGATGAAATCTAACTAGGTGGACCTTTGGGTAGAAGTTTAAAGCTTTTTAATGTTATGTGGTTTGGAAGTGTGTGAAAAGGAAAAATAGTGTGACTAAATTGGTAAATTAAAAACCTCATATTTATTCTATGTGTGTTACTCTAATAAAGTAAACAAAAAAATAAAAGTGAATTATTTACTAACAAGATAGATTAATTAATTTTCATTAAGAGTACTTAAATCTATGGAAGATAGGACTATAAATGAAGAATGAAAATGACTAAGAATGTAATAATGAAGATGATAATTTTTGAAGATGCTAATCTTGATATATATATATATATACACACACACACACACACACACACACACACACACACACATATATATACATATATATATATATATACATATATATATATATATATACATATATATATATACATATATATATATATATATATATATATATATATATAATGAATAAATATTTGGATTTTATAATCCCTTTATATCCCTCATATAATCTTATATATCCTCTCCCAAATTTTATATTCTGGTTAATGGTGTTCCAAAAAGGTATTTTTATAGAGGGAGTGGATTAAGGAAAGGGGACCCTCTATCCCCATATCTCTTCATCATTACGGTAGAGACACTTGGAATAAGTTTACAAGTATACAAGCAAAAAGACATTATTAAAGGGGTTGTGGTGGATTCAAGAACACTTATGGTCACTCAATAATATTTTACAAATGATACACTCCTGATGGCTAAAGCTATAGTTTTCTAAGACAAAGATTTCAAGGATATTCTAATGGATTATTAATCAGTATCAGGTCAAAGTACAAACTATAAAAATATTATGGTCTTCTTCCTCAACACCTTGATAGGTACATAAAAGAAATTGGTATGGATAATCATATGTTTTATTATTAAGTTACCTTTCACTTATTTAGGAATGTCCCTATTCAATGACATAATGCACTCATGCTTCTATAACTCTCTACTAGACATAATCTAATGAAATTTTTGTGACTAGAAAGGTTATTTGATTACCCAAGATATAAAAGTTCATCATCTACAAATTTCTATCCAAAGTATCGCAATGTTTTTCATGTCTTTGATCCAAATCTCTTTAAATGTCCCTAATAAACTATATAAAATTCAATGTAATGTTATCAAGAAAGGGGATGAAGATAGATTTAGATTCCCTTTGGTAGCTTGGGATAAAGTCTATCTTCCTAAAGCTAATGTGGGTTTACGTCTTATAAGGGTTAGGATCATAAACCATGACCTCATTGGTAAACAAATATGGAAGGTGATTAAGAATTATAACCATTAGACTAGGATCATTAATGCTAAGAATTTATAAGGAAGGGATGAATATAGCTTATTTTTGAAGGACCTAATGATGGATTGTCCTTTTATAAATCCATTTCAACTAGCAATTTCCCCTTAAGAAAAGTTAGTAGAAGGAGGGTTGATAATGGGGAAAGACTAAATTTTAGGATGACCCTTGTCTTTCCCAACACCCCTTAGCCTAAGAAAATCATTGGTTTTAGGATTGATTCAAATTAAAAATAGTTTAGGGACAAAATTCAGAGACTATTAGGAGGGGGTGAAGGATCAAATAAGTGGAATAGATTATTATTTTTTTCTATTAATTGTTTTAATCCATAGAACCTTTAAGATGTAAATTCTAAACTCAAATTGGTAAACATTACTATCCACCCCATTGAGAATTTATTCTTATATATGGTAGAGGATATCAAAGAATATTCTATGAAATTTGGCCACTCAGTTAGTTTGAGCAATGAGAAAGACTAGAAATCTTAGATGACTTTATGGGTTAAAAACCTCACTCTAAAGATCAACATCTTATTTTGGATGGTGTCTCAAGATACTATTCTCACCAAAAAGCTAGGCCAAAAGTGGTCTTACCATCCATAATATGTGTATCATGAAAATCCAATGAGGAAATAATGTCTTATAATCTAATAGATTGCACATTTGTTTCCAAGTTATGGGATCTCCTCATAGAAAAATTTAACATAGTGTGGGTCATATAAAATTCCATATTTGGACTTATTTTTTAGTGGAAATCACACTAGAATTTGTCCTTTATTTGTTTATTTTGGCATATTTCCCTCCTCTACCTATGGTGGGAGGTCTAAAAGTCTAGGAATGATAACATTTTTATGTTATTAGAGACCAACCCAAATCTTCTTTTCTCAAGCTTCGTTGGATAATCTCAAAACTAGGAGTCCTTTATTCTAAAAGATAAATTAAAAACTTCTAATATAAAAATTTATATCCTTCAAGGATGGAATATTGATTTGATGAGTATAAAATATAATCAAAATATGGATATAAGTAAGGTCAAATTGTCTACACCTTAGCTAAGCTTGCATAAGTTTAAATTTAATGGGGTAGTTAATGGAAACTAGGCTTTAGATGGAGTGGGTTAATAAAGACTCAAAAAGTAGAATCATTGTCACTTGTGAAGGGATAATGGGATCTCAAACCAGTTACATGATAGAGCAAGAGTGTCTCTCTAGGGTACTAAATTGGCAATGCATTTGGGTATCAACACTTTTATAGTCTAAGGGGACTCCCTAAACATTCTCAATGCCCTCTCTGATAATTCATCACCCTCCTAGTCTATGATGAAATAAATTGAAGATGCTATAAATCTAATGAAACAATGTAAAAAATTCACCATTGGAAATGTATTTAGGGAAGGAAATAAGTTGTCCATAATATGGATATTTTAGGGGTCCTTAATTATTATTGATGACATGACACCTCAAATTGTGAAATTAATTAATAATGATCTTGTACCCATAATTATACCCAAGGAAAGGGTGCTCTCCTATAGCTTTTAAGCCTAAATGATTAGACCATATTTTATGGATCCATATTTTAAAATAACTTACTATCATTTCTTAGTAATGTAAAAGTGTGGGAATAAGGTATGTCATGGAAACTTCATTAATTACATGACATAAATAGTCTAAAAAAAGAATTTAAAGACACTGGTAAGTTTGATTTAATCTCAAATATTGAACATGAGGAAGAATGTGGTGATGGTAAGGGATATGGACAAAATTAAGCCCATCTCCTATGAAAAATCAAAGGAAAACAATAAATTTTGGTGTAAATTTGTTAAGGGTGTTTGGATAAGTTCATGACTAGAATTAGGTTATGATTAAGAGGCGTAGAAGTATTTGACCCTAGGATTGCACCATAAGAAAGTGTAAATGATGGGGATAGAGATGAAAATTTCAAAATAATTGATCTGGGAGGTAACTAACATGAGCTACAAGGGAACCAAATAATTTAAGGATAAATTTAGGAAGTATGAAGTCTAAATAAATTATTAAATTCTAATGTGGATATCATCACCAATAAAAAAGGTTTCCCAAGGATGAACCTTATAAAGTATTATTCAGATGCTTGCTTGTAGATAATGAAATATGTATCACTTGAAGGTAAATTATATGTAATTTTCTCTCATTATTTTATTATTTTGAATCAATTAAAATGGGATAAAATTATTATTTCCTATTTACTCTTCAAATCTTTGGAAATAATGATGACTAATTTTAAATTAAATCCCACTAGTCATCTCAAACAATAAATATTAATCTTCCTCATAGTGAAGAGAGGGAATACTATGATGGGGAAGGAAGTGTATCAAGTGGATAATGAGGTGTTGGAGGATTATTAAGATGACCTTGAAAATTCTAAGGATTCTATGGAGGAAATTCATTAATCATCTAAACATTATTGGAATGAGGACTAGTTTGAAATCTCCCACTTAGTGGAGATCATACATGAGGCCAAATATAGAAAACATAAAGCCCAAAATCCTAATATTCCAAAATATAAGAGGCTTAAGAGCACATAGGAAGACATAAGGAAGAATTTTTAGTCTCATTTAAAAGACTTAAAGGACAAGAGTGAGAGGAAAGACACCTTAGGATTTCACTTAACCTTTAATTTAAAACTAATGGAACTAAGATAAATTGGAGCATCAGGGAAGGCTTATCATCAAACAAATAGAATAATGGAATTCTTTAAAGGGAGAGGCATATAATTTTAGAAATGAGTAGGAGAATACCAAGAAAGTGGGGATTAGCCCTCAAATTGATGGGGGGAAATAAAACTATCCAAAAAAGGAAAATGGAGTGATAAGGACACATGTTCCCACCACTACCCTACTTAAGAACCCCAAGAAAAGGAAAGTGGAACATCAAGTATGAATGGTAAGAAATATGGAATTCATTGGGATAATGTTGTTAAATATTTACCCAAACATAGGAAAAAATAAGAGAGTAGGATAAGGAGGAAGGCCTGAGTAGAAAAACTCATGGATAAACTATGATATACAAAACCAAGGAATATAAGGATTTTACTACATGGAACACATTGGTGAATTACTTAGACTTTAAAGAGTCTTCTACTTAACCTTTGTCCCGATACATTTTTTCATCTTACTAATTTTTTGTATAAGTTTGGCATAGGTTTTTCGGATTTCTTTTCTAAAGTTTGATATACGTATTTATATATTTATTTCTAGTCTATATTATTGTCTTGCTTCTTGTTTTTTTTTGTGTTGTCTTGATTATGTGTTTGTTAAACTTCGTTATAGGATCCATGTAAAACCTGTACTTTTTACATGATCAAATTAAAAAAATGAAAGGGTAGGGGACTGATATAATATGAAATATTCCTTTTTAAGACTCATAAAATAATTAAAGAACACATAAATGCATCAAATGTATAGAAAAAACATTCTAAATACTAAAAATAAGTCAAAAAACACTATTTTTAAAACACACCACTAATAATCTGTAATGGATATGGGTCACCTCTCATATCAATGTAATTTTAAAATCAATATAATATGATATTTAAATGAATTATAAAAATTAAAAATTAAACTAATCTATACAAAATTAATTTTGTGTTATAATGTATGAATTCTGATTTGACTATTAATTCAATGCAATACTGTATACATGATGTCTTAAGACTCCTAAATACTTTTATCCTATCCTAAATTAAATTTTAAATCACATAACATGATCTTACACATTAAAATTTTCAAAATAATTATATGTTATATTATAATATGAATATTTTACATATATATATATATATATATATCTAAGTTATGTACATTACATTAACTTTGGCATTTATCCTAGTGACTAGGGGAAATAAACATGTAACACATTATAAATGATAAAATATTTACTATGTAAATATTATACTAATTCATAAAAAAACATAACTATGTTACTTCATGACTTAATATATTCACTTGCCCACTTTGGGACAATCAATATGCTCAAGTATAAAAAGACTATCTTATCAAATTAAAAATCAAATCAATATAAAATACACATAATTCAGAATATATTATAAATATTAATAGTTGGTAGCACTAGTAATATATATATATATATATATATATATATATATATATATATATATATATATATAAAGTTACATTATAATAGAATATGACTCAAAATATATGTACACTACTAGTGGATAATTCAAAAAATTACTTAAATATTTAGTTTATATGTAGAATATACATTTGAACCTAATATATTGTGCCATTTCCATAGGAATAACACAAACTATTTTTTCAATTTTATGGACAATAAGAGAACATGATGAGAGGAAACTAATCCATATGTAATGTTTGGTTTAAACCCATGACACATCTATTATAACAATATACTCATACTCCATGAGTGGTAGAATACTCCATACTCTTAGGTGTAGCCATTATTTAATTACTGTTATTTTAAAAAAGGAATATATTTATTGTTATTTGAGTATTAATATATTTTATTATGCACACATTTTCTCAAAATTATATATGGACATTATGAAACACTATGGTAATTAAAAGTCTAATTTTAATATCTACAATAAAGGTGTGGATAATATTTATTAGCTATAGAAAACCTTAGTATTGTACACTTGGAATAATTAAACCTTGGTTGTTCCTCTCAATTTTAGGCCTTTACCACTTATACAATTCTCACATCTATTGTCTCTTATTCCCCTTGGTCTATCTCTTAGTCCAACTAGTCTTATGTTGATGGTCAATGCCTTTTATCTTACCTAGAATGCTTAAACCTTTCTTATCTTCCATATCTTCAGGTTCTATACCTCCACCTATTTTACAACTACCTAAAAACTTGAATCTAGTTTATATGATTGCATAGATGTAAGTTATCATACATGATATAAATTTCCTTCAACCTAAATTCATCTAATTTTAAAATTAAGCATAATGTTTTATTGTTTTTAGAATAATGGGGTTTTATTCCTAGTTAAATAAATATGTCTGAGAAAAGTAAATCATTAAATAATATGTTGGAATTAAGATACTAATTTGTGTAAATAGATTTGTTTTTTGAATTTTCTAAATATAGTAATAAATAAGAGAAATATAACTTAGCTTATTCTGAATGATCCAGACTAAGATCATGTCTGATACTAGAGGAGGAGAATTGGGAAACTATTAAAAACTAGATCTTGAGGTTCACTTTTAGATTGGATAGGAGCACAAAAAGTGGGACACCCTATTATCTAGCACTATAGTCCTTTTTTGGTACTATTTTATAGGTGGTTTAAGCATTTTGGGTTTTATTTGACAAGCCTGTGTTACTCTATCAGTGAAATATCAAAGCATAGAATCCTAAAGATCTCATTGTGCATCTAATTTTAATATTCAAAGCCCTATGAGATATTTATGATTGAACTTTAATGGAAAATTGGAGAAGATAGATAAGGGGTTAGTGTGTAAATCATACATTGGATGCACCTCACAACCTATGTGTGGGAACGCTACTTACATACCAATACTCTGAAGAGGGATCAAGCTAATGTAGTTCTCCTATTAAAGTTCTTAGTGCAATTTTGTATGATAAATGTATCCAGATGGAAAAATATATGTAATTTATATGGTTAGGGACTAGTGGAAAGGTTTGAATAATATTTAAATGATCTTGAAAGGCTATATGTAGAGAATAGGGAAGAGTGCTTGAGTGTACTTTCTTGTATTCTTACTTCTTCCTTATAAATGAGTGTCAAAACTTATAAATGGAATTTAATGGCCTTTTATAGGGAAATTAATAATCATGGGTTAAATAAATTCATGTTAGGTTGATAAGAAAATGGATAAGGATATGAAATAATCTGACTATTAGGACCAATTTTACACTTACACAACAACACCAAAATCAAGACACCCTGGGTTTCAGCACTCCTATCCAAGTTGGGTGATATTGTCTAGAGGAAATGAGACCTAAGGGGATGGATCTAGGCCTAAAATAACTACATCAGTTTTTAAGGGCTAAGTCTAGAAGGCTATGGATGATTTGGAATTAGTGAAAGAATATCCTAGAAGGGTTGTGTAAGTAAGTAGGAAGACTTATAGATTAGGTGTCACTAGCCATGCTTTAGTCATACAATTTTTCATTTTATATGGCTACATTTACACCCCCCCTATTATAGTTATTTAATAAATAAAAATACTAGAATAAAGGAATGTAAAAAACATACCTAAACTTACATGTAAGGGAGAAGATCATGAATTTGTGTGATGTTAGATGTGTATAGAGAGAGCATGTTATGAAGTGTGAATCTACAATGAAAATATAAAAGTAGATTATTTATTACTAGATATTATATATTTAAAATAAGAACACAAAAAATATGAGTAAGATAAAGATAAAGGATTGAATACACCTCGCTGGGTATGTGAACCAATATAAAACTTATTGTGATGCTAGATTGTGTTAGATGATGTTGGGTATGTGTTAAATCAAGAGTAATATCACAAATGGATATGAGTGATCAATTCCCTAGAAGGTGTCAAAAGAATTAAAAGGCTAGCTTTTGTGCTCCATAATTGCTAACTAAGTGAATTTAACAAATCATACATGTGCTAATTGATGTCTGGACTATGTGTCTAATCCCTCTAAATAGGTGGCTCAAGAATACAAAGGCTAGCTCTTTAGCTCCATCACTACCCCATATGTGAAGCTATTAAGTGATAATAGTATAGAATATATGTCATATGATATGTATCATGGATCCTGAGGATATTCTATAAATTTAATAGTGTGGCATGGATATCCTAAATGTATGTTGGAAACTAGGCCACTCCTGGCCATTTCAAAAGATGGAGATGAGGCTTGTATGAATGCCACTCTGAAAATGATGTACTAGGATTATATGAAATCCAACCTAGGAACTTAGGTACTCAAAAGGTTAAAATTTTATGAAATTTCAACTTGAAAGTGATGCTAACCACCTGCATATGGAGTAAGGCATGCAACTATTGAGAATGCCTGAATAATAAATTGAGCTCAAAAATAAAAGAAAACCAATGTGCCATGCACATTGCCCCAAATCACATGTTTTTGTAACATGGATTCTAATCTAGAAGCTATGTCAAATGCCTAATCTAAAACTAAAATTAGGAACCATCATGTTGTACATGATAATCCCCTATATCTAGATTCTCTAAGAAAACTATACTAAACTATTGATTTTGACTGATCTATATGTGCAAAAATTACATCTAAACTAATTTTTTTTCCTATTATAGGAAAATTTGAGTGTTTATATACCTAGATAGGAGTTCCAAAAAGAGGACACCCCTATGTTTGGCACTACTATCATTTTTTAGTGTGTTTTGTCCTATGCTAAAACTAGTTGTTGATCTAGAACTATCACTATTTTTTTGCTTTGTTCTGACTAGTTTGACCTCTAGATTCTGAATTGGGTGATCTAAATGTTGTTGTTTAAACTATTATAAGATTTGATCTCTATGAGAAAACCCTTTTTTATTATCCCCTCTTATGAGGGTATTAATTATGAACCTATAATGACTACCCTCAAAATAAAAGAGTCCTACAAGTGTGTTATGTTGCATAGATACATGATATAACAATGATATTTGATAAGATATCTCTCTATATAGTAACCTTTGTATTGAGAGATTATTAGATCAATAGGGGTATGCCTAGATAGATATAATAATCTAAATGCATGTGCAAAGTACTAAACTAGAATAAAAAATGTTTATATGTTAGTTTTTAGTTGTTTGTTAGAGGGATAGAGCATGATGTCCATCATGGTATCCAAGAAAGCAAGGGAAATACATGATGGGGATCATGGGATTGCACACATTGAGAAGAAAAATAAACAATCAATTAATAAAGTAAGAATTAATAAACATATATAGATAGCCAAGGGGTCATGAAAATAAGGGACATGGGAATATGTCACTTAGAATAGAAATCAAGAATATAAGGCATGTTCAAATGCCACATACATATACAAGTGAAATAAACAAAGATAGCATAGGGGAAACATGAACATGTAATAGTAAAAGTAAAGGACATTGGAAAATGTCCTAAGGCACACACATGAATAAAAGCGAAGGATGTTGGAAAATGTCCTAAGACACAAATATGATCTAAGTAGGAACTAAAAATGTAATCACACAAGCTACACAAAGCAAGAGGAGAAAACCTATAATAACTAGAAAAGTATAATCACATCTAGCTAATCAAAGAAAATGTAAAATTATGAAAAATATGTGGTGTACAAGACTAGGTATATGCTAAGAAATACATAAGTGTTATATAGTAGTGAAATGTTGATACAGTAATCTATGTAATCTAGAAAGGAATGTACATCCACATGATAACTCAAAGTGTGTAGTGTAGGAATGGCATAACCTGGATAGTGTAGTCACATAAAATATTCCCCCAGTGGGTAGGTATATTAAAGTGTGTATTAAATTTATAAGTAGGAATGCCCCCTTAATGGGTAGATTGAAGCAATAAAGTAGTTGGATGTCATTGCACACACTTAAAAGAGATCAAGTGAAGCATGTCAATGTAAAAAAATTGACATACAATAACATGAAATAGAAAATGTAAGTCCTAACATGATAGTAGTAATTAAAAGAATATATGATGCATACAATCAAAATATTTTTAGTATTTTTGATATATTTAAAAAAATTATATTTTTTATAAGCTATGTATAGGTAAAATTAGGATCAAATGATACTAACTGATGCATCTCAGATGAGACTCCCTATCATGGTGTCTTATATCAAAAAACTAAATCATGCATGATCATGAGGCATAATTGAATGTCTAAGATTATAAAACAAAAATCTATGTATGTTATAAATGCTCTAAAATCTTTGAAGTAAAAAATCAAATGTGTGATACCCCTATAAATCTAAGAAGTGGATACAACTATAGGGCTCTTAAGGACCCATCTGAAAGTAAAAGAGGATATTTGAACAAGTTCTCTCTATGTAGTTACATGAGACCTTAATGTTATTGCTCTAGGTGTGAACACTATAGCTGGAAGCTATCTAGAATCTTGAAACTATGGAGCTGTGTGAACCATTTATACTAGAAATGGATGCCACAACTATGGCTAGATCTAAAGTGGAAGTGGAACTAAAACTGGAGAAGAAAATGAAATAGGTGGAAGAAATGGAGCTAGTATTTGTAAGCTGGTAGATGACTCTGAAGTGGGAAGTGGTGACTCATAAGGAACTCTATTAGTTGTAATAACCTGATTAGTGTGAATGTATTTCATTCATTTGTGAACTATAAAATGTACTACCTTGAGTTTTTAAATCCATGGTTGACTAAGTAATATATCAAAAACTCCTACACTAGGAACTATAGTGAATGGTGTTTCCAAATATGTAGGACCAACCTTTAGTGGAAGTACTATCTTGCATAATGAACTCTGTATATACCCATTAAAACCACTAATAACTATGTATATTAGATTAATATCCTTCTTTGGATAACCCAAATGTTTTATTAGTGTTGAGGTGCACATGTTAAGGCTAGAACTATTGTCAATAAGGACACTTATAATAAGCTAATTTTGAATATATTCTCTATTAAAAAGTGCATTATAACCTATATAATCCTCCATACTCTCCTAATCTAGAAAATATATCCAAGGCCTAGGTATAACTCTATACTCATACACACCTATCATACCTCTCAAATGATGTGGCTCAACTAAAGTTGTCTGGTATGTAGGTGGTGGACAATGTGCATGGTATGTATGGTGAACACCTAAGGTGTCTTCTTTTTCCTATTTAAAATGTTATGGAAATAGATCTAAGAATATTTTAAAAGATTTATCTTATGTTGGCTTTGCCTTTTGCAGCTCAGTTAAAGTGCCTAGATCAAGTAGATTATTTGTTGTGTGTCTTAGTGCCCTATGAAAATAACAAAATTCATGATGATTATATACCCATAGAAGAGGCTTTACTGGGTCATATTTCTAGATAGGAGGGAGAGTGATGATTTTACATTATAATAACTATTGTAAAACACTAGTTGGATAAATTGGTAAATTGGAAAATGCATGATGAGGAGGTGCTTATAAAACCACATATCAAGAGGGATCTAAAGCCACATTGACTATTAGCTTATTCTAATTCTTATTGTCATTGATTTTGACCTTTTATGGGACTTTACTACTACTCTTATTTTTTGTGTCTGAGATACTTGAGTACTTAGGTTTTCCCATTCAAATTAGTTTGACATCTCATTATTTAGTGTATGACATAATTTAGTGAAGGAAAAGAATCACTTGAACATGATTGATTCATGAAGTGTTGGTAGAAGACTCTATTTGAAGAAGTCATGTAACTCTTTATCTACCATGAGACTAGTCTTCTTAGAAAAGATGGTCTTATATCAAAGAACATAGTTTATGAGATGCTCATTTGGTAATTATTTCTATTGAGAAATTTGAGCATATGAAACCTTATCACCAATTTTGACACTGAACTGTGCTAGGAACATGTCTACTAAATGATTGAATGTCATGAATAACTAATTTGGTATACTATAAAACCATTTTAAAGCATAATCATATAGACTCCATAGAAATAGCTTTGTAAGTATCCAATCATTTTGTAAATAATCCAAACATGCTATGTGAAAATATCTCAAGTATGTCGTTGGATCACCCTTGCTATCATAAATAGTAAGCTTAGGTTAAACAAAACCTTATGGAAAGGGTGTAAAATAAATATGATGTGCCAATGGTGTATGTAGAAGAGAAAAAGAATTCAAAACCTCTATAGGTCTAGTGGTACTTTGTTTAAGATGTTTCACCTTGGATTGAAGAGATCTTATCTCTTGCACAAGGGTTACCACATCAAAAGATAGGGATGTACTAGTTATAGCTAGTGGTATAAAAGAAGGATGGGCTGCTATAGGGGATTGTTGAGACATAGTTGCCCCTGCAGTTTCATTCTCAATTGGTTACTTTATGGTGATGGAAGACTCAACTTGCTTATCCTTTTTCATTTCCATTATAGATTGCAAAAATAGTGTATGATATTTAGGTTGTTCCTTAAGTCTATCTCTTAAAGTTTGTAAAATCAAATCTTTGTTGAGTATAACTTCATTATAAATAATGAGTGGAGGTGGATCAATAGTCCAATGTGATGGAGCATGAGCATTAGTGTGTAAATCATCATTTTTATTTTCATACTACTTTTTTTCAAAATTATCCTCATTGAAATTGCGTGTAATCTAGATGTGTAAAATCTATTACTAGAACCCGAGTTTGTTAATTATCCATGGTATATGGTTGAGTTATAGGAATTTGGGTCAATTTAGGAGGATTTCCACTAAGTCTTGAACTTCATCTCAAAGGAAGAGATGCAAAAAACTTAGGTGGCATAAGGAAAATATCTTGGATAATAGTTGAAAATATTAAGTTGATATAATCTAAACAAGTAAGTGGAATATGCATAGAAAGGATACAGAGCTCCTAAACATGTAAGGTGATACCTTAAGAAGCCAATAGGTGCTAGTATATGAAACTAAGGATTTTTTGAAAATATTTATGCAAAATACTTTGAATTTTTTAATTTGAAATTGATTTTATATGTTTGATATGCGACTAAAAATTTATAAAATGATTTGAAAAGTACTAAAAAGTAACATGGAGTTTAGTTGATGCAAATAGAGAATACATAATGAATATTTAAAATTAGTATGATAATTTTAAAATTTTGATATGAATTTATAGAAAATTTATAGAATTTTTCTTGAAAAATTTAGGAAAAATCAGAAAATATTTCCAAAATGAGCAATATATTTTTCCTAGTGTTTGGAATGTGTGTGTATGCAAGGACCTAGTATGTGAAAATTAGGGTTTTTACAAAATATGTGATACTTTTCAATTAATTTTTAGATTTATGATTTTTAAATGAAATAAATAAATAAATAATGGAAAAAAATTAGAAATAATTATCCCTAGGTTTTCTAGAGTTTTTGTGTGAAATTTGAAGTAAGTCAGGTTCACCAAATGCTATATTATTTTTAGAATAATGGGGTTTTATTCCTAGTTAAAGAAATAGGTCTGATCAAAGTAAACCATGAATAATATGAAGGAATTAAGATACTAATTTTTTTAAATATATTTTTAATTTTACCTTTTCTAAATATAGTAATAAATAAGAGAAATATAACTTAGCTTATTTTGAATGATCTATACCGAGACAAGGTCTGATACTGGAGGAGAGGGACTAGGAAACTATTGGAAACTAGATCTTGAGGATAATTTTTAGATTGGATAGGAACACCAAATGTGGGTAACCCTATTATTGAATGTTATAGTCTTTTTTGGATGTTGTTATCTAGGTTATTTGAGCTTTCTAGGTTCTATTCAGTAGGCATGTGTTACCCTGTTAGCGAAATATCAAAGCTTGGAAGCCTGAGGATCTTGTTGTGCATCTATTTTTAATATTCAAAGACCTAATATCTCTTTGTTCTTTAAATTCAATGGAAACTTGGAAAATATAGAGATGGGGTTAGTGTGTAAAGGATATGTCAGATGCACTTCACACACCATGTGTGGGCATGTTGCCTACATGTCAATACTCTGAGGAGGGATCAAGATAATGTAGTTATCCCATTGAAGTGCTTAATGCAATTGTACATGATAAATGCAACTAGATGAAAAATTGGATGTACTTTAGATGGCTAGGGAATAGTGAAAAGGTTTGAATAAGCTTGAAATGATCTTGGAAGGCTATATGTAGAGAATAGGGAAGAATGCTTGAGTGTATGTGCTTGTATTCTTGATTATTTCTTGTAAATGAGTGTCAACCCTTCTAAATGGACATTTAATGGAATTTTATAGGGAGATTAATGATCATGGCTGAAACAAATTTATGTTAGGCTGATAAGAAAAAGGATAAGGATTCAAAAGAATCTAATTATTAGGACCAATTTGGTACTTAGACAACAGTGCCAAAATCAAGACACCCTAGGTTTCATTTCTCCTATCTAATCTTGGCACTATTGTATAGATGTAATGAGAAATAGGGGGATGGATCTAGGCTTGAAATAGCTACCTATGTTTGTAAGGGTTATGTCAAGAAGGCTATGGATGACTAGGAATCAGTGAAAGAATAGCTTAGAAGGGTTGTGTAAACAAGTAGGAAGACCTATGAATTGGGTGTCATTAGCCATGCTTAACTCATCTAATTTATCATTTTATATGAATACACATATCCTAATGGTTATCCTAAGTTATATTATGCAAAATAATCTCAAAATAGGTTTGTATAAATATAAGATAAACCCTCATTCATTACTCACCTAACATAGACCCAACATTCATTAAAAAAACATTAAAAGAGCATTCAATTAAGCATAAGGTTTCATATTTTAACCTATTCTAATATTATTCATATGAAAAACATATATAGAAGTTTGAATCACTAAAGAATCATCCCAAGTGTTATATTTTCCAAGTTACAAGCTAGGTCATTATTATACTTATCACACATTCCATGATTCACACACAAGATAACATGTAGGAAATAAATACAAAAGTATGATGCCTATTCAGTGTATTACATATGTAGGTAGAGCTCATTGATAGATGTGTCTTTTGGGAAGCTTGACACCATGTTCCCACTAACCATTTTTTCCACAACCAATATGAATATGATGAATTAGAGTTTGATCATTTGACTAAAAATGATTAGTCTATGACCCATATATGAATGCACTAAAGTGAATGTTATTATAAACCCATAAATATTTAGGTGGTTAAATCCTATTTCAATAGTTACTCTATATTGTACAGCTATGTTTGATCTAATAGTACCATTGATGAAACTATCAAACGCTGATGCAAGGGTCCATGGATATAAAGGCACACAATATATAATTTGGTGATTGTTATAAAATAATATTCCATTTTGTTTCTTTCTTATTTTAGATCCATATCTATATTAGCATCATAACCATGTATATATTATTTATTTTTAATTATAATATCTATCATAGTTATACTTTTCATTTTAAAAATATCTCAACATAATAAATTTAGTATATGTTCTAAGTTATGTAATTAATTAGCTAATTATATATCTATTTATCACTCTTGTTCTTACTCATTTATATATTCTTAACCCTATCTACCCATATTAGGATTTGCATTTAATTTAGCGTTAAACATTTGGTGAACCCTATTTTTATGAATTTAAAGTTTTATGATTCCTAGTGTTTTCATTCAACCAAGGTTATACATTTCTATAATTTTTCATTTTATACTTATATTATTTTTCATGAAATATAGGCATAGCCCCAGATTGGGAAGTTTTCTTATTGAACACATTGATATTTCCTTCCTATAACCTAATATAAATCAAACCAATAAGGAACCTAATCCCATGGTCCATGGTGAGACCCATGTTGAGAATGATCAACATCATGATGAAGTTGCCATAGAGGAAGATTTGGAAAATGAAAACCATGAATCAAAATAAAATAATGAAAATAAAGAAATATATCATGAGCAAGTGAAAGATAATCCATTGTCTCATGAGCATATTCAAAAACCCTAAATATCTTGATGAAATCCTAAAAAATCATATTAGAAACTAAAAAATCAAAAATCATAGATGACCAAGTTGTTCCATATATTGAACATTCTATTCAAGTTATGGGTTATCCCCATATACCAACAACCCTGCCCTTTAGTAATTTACCAATTCATACTTATAATGGAAATATATAATATCTACTTTAACATTTATTTCTTAAAAACACTATTTCTACATTTACCATGGAATTACCAATTGTTTCAGCAAAAATATAGGTTCCAATTCCTATTACTTCTCAAACCATGTTTACTTACCCTTTGGTGACTACTAATATTACTAATTTAAACTCCAATGGACAAAAAAGGCCCTAAATTATCCTTATGCTATTGATTCCCAAGATTTATTGCATAACCCGATTACAAATGATATAAATTTGTACCCTTTTCCAACTAGTTTTGTTGCACCTAAGTTCCCATTTTATAATGTCAAGTGTGATCCTAAGTATCATATTATATCCTTCTATGTGGGCATACCTTGATTATTCCTCCAATGATAGGATTTTAACAAAATTATTTTTAAGGAGCCTCAAAGACTATACTTTGAGTTGGTTTTATGATTTAAATCTCCAATCTATGGAATCATTAAAATATCTTGTATATCAATTTTTACAACATTTACTTATTGACATTACCAAAAAGGTTTCCTTTTCCCAAATTGTAAAAATAAAATAAGGAACCAATGAAACTATCAATTAATATGTCTTAAGGTAAGAGACAAAGCTAGCTAAAATGACTAGTCATATGAAAAATAAATAACTTCAAGACATATTCAAACAAAATTTTATTTCTCATTTACCTAATTCCATCATTTTAAAAAAACTTTAAATCCTTTGATGAATTTTGACATATTGTTCAAGACTATGAAATTAAACTTATCTCATTTAATAAACTTAAGTTTATATCAAGCACATTGAATAGATATACATACAATACCAATTATACAATCAAATAGGGTTAGAATGTAAAACCTCCTAAACCTAAAAATAAAAAAAACCACCATAGTTGATATAGTTTCATATAAACCTAATTGGTTTGTCTTATCCAATACACCAAAGAGACAATTTACACACTTGAGTTTCCTTCTTCATTAATCCCATGAGTAGAAGAATTTCATATTATATCTATCCCTTATCCTATATAGGTTGATATTAATTAGAATCTACCAAAAGGATATGGTGTGAATAATTATTGTGATTATCACCAACCAATAGGGCATTCTACAACCAAATTTTTCTCCTTGAATCATAAGATCCAAGACCTTAATAATGGCCAAAGCATTACATTTGATGATCCTCAAAAGGAATCAAGTTCACAACCTATGATCACCATAAATAAAAGATATTTAGCAACCCATTACAAGACCATTATAATAAGGATGCGAAAGTTTAAATGGAATTTAACATACATTCTCCTCCATCACAATATGAGAACTCACTAGATGGAATTATTGTCACTTACACATGGAATACACATTCTATGGTTTAGATAATTTCTATTAATTTTTATGATAATGAGATTAAATATGGTGATTCTGATATTCATTCTTTATTCTTTCGATCATACCTTAACAACCATCCTATACATAGTGTTATTATTGATAATTATGTAAGCTATAATGCTTAAATCATGAAATTACTTATACACTTTGGTTATACTCATTACTATTTATTCCCTTGTAGTAGATTAGTCAGATCATTCTATGGGACCTCACAATAGGTTATTAATGAGATTGACATACCTTTATAGGTAGGTCATACACATGTGGCTACTAACTTTTAAATTATACATTTTGTGGGTGTATTTGATATGTTATTAGGATTACCTTAGATACACACTCCTTGAGTGATACATTATATGGTTCATGGGTGTGTTAAATACATTCATATCAATGAAGTAATTATAGTTTCTAGTGTTCCATATGAACATCCTCTTTAACAAGGTAAATTTATAACCAAGCAATTAATTATAAATCCAAGTAAGGATAATACACTAAAAGGGGTAAGTAAAAAGTAATACCATTTAATAGGTGGTTAGTACTTTAGAGACCATTTATTATATATCCATAGTGGGTTTTATAGAATCTTCATATATTACACATGCTATTTAGATATCTAGAACACATACTATTTTAACTATTTCTGACATAGTAGATGTAAATCCTAGGTTGTTAAAGGGATAGGTAGAGTAATAAATTTAAATAAATACATGAAATAATTAATTTTATAAGGCCTTCCCAAAATAGTAAATATGGTGAGAATGTATACTTATCTAGAGTAAAATAGATGTTTCTATAGACTATGAGCTTGGATAAGCTTGGAGATTATCTAAACATATTTTATTTTATGATTATAATTTAAAATAGTATTTATAAAATAAAACCATTATGATGATAGTATAACCAATGGTATTAGTGTTGAATTATGGAACTAGTGTCCTTCTGTAGAAGACTTACATAAAATTTTTAGAGATGAACCATGTGTTTGAGGGAACTGTAGGTGATTATGTGACTTCTCAAAGTTGATTTGTGTCATTTTTTTCATGAATATCTTTAAAAATACTAATGAACACCTACACACATGAAATAATAACTATATCATTCAAAAAATAAAGGTAAAAATTGGGTTTTTGGATATTATGTGAGAGGATCCTTCCTTAACAAGTTAGTAGATAATTGAAAATACACTAAATAAAATATGAAAATCATCAATATATTAACTCAAATAAGGAGAAATTAATTATAATATCTTTAATGTAGAAACATTATCATCTTGAAGGGGGAAACCTCATTTAGGTATGATCAATTCAATATAATTTTTTGATGCCTTCATTAGCGTCAACACTTATATACTAAATCTAATCTAAGAAACTACTACTTCCCATGAATGTAGGATAAAATAAAATGCTCACGGGATGAATTAAAAATCATATGCATCCATAGAAAATAATTTATTAACAATGTAAAGAGAAAGAGTAAAAAATATTCCTAACATCTCCTCCCTCTTAGAAAATGTTTGTCCTCAAAGCTTCAAATATGGGAATTGGTGTTGAATCTGAAATAGTGGTTCCCATGTTGCATCTCTAGTTGCATTTCATGCCACTAAATTAATACCTCTATGATATAGTGGGAGAGAAGTTGGCATGTATGCCTATCTAGTATTGATTTTGGTTCAAGAAGGATGGATCCTTCATTATCAAGTTCTGGTAAGATAGTCTGCACTTTGATGTTTGTGCCAAGAATTTTCTTTAGACAAGAGACATGAATATTGGGTGAAATCAAGAAGAAGGTGGGAGATCCAAATTATAATAAACTAACCCAATATTTTTGAAAACCTTATATGGCTCATATAACTTAGGATATATCTTATGATTCCCTTTGAGTTGTAGGGAGGATTGTTTGTATGGCTACAAATGAAGAAAACCCATATCACCAACTTGGAAAGTGCACTCAGAATGGTCCTAGTTATCCTATTGTTTCATTATATTTTGTCTCATATGAATATTGTCCTTCAAGGTGCTAAAGATCCTATCTTAGGTTAGAAGAAGTGTGTTTACCACTTGAATTGGTGGACTACTAGGGGTGTATGAAAGGAACACTAGTGATTCTTGACCATAGACTACTTCATATGGAGTAATTTTAGTTGAAGTGTGCTAGGAGGTATTATACCAACATTTAGTGAGAGGGAGACACTTTACCCAGTAATTTTATTGTTCTAAGGTAAAGTAACAAAGGAAAGTCTCCAAGTATTTATTAACAATTTCTATTTAGTCATGTGTCTATGGATGATACACATAACTCATCTTCAATTGGGTGTTAATGAGTCAAAATAGTTCAAAAATGGTTGGTGAAGGTTACATCATGATCTGAGATAATCAAAGAAGGAATGCCATGAAGATGGAAAATCTAGTCCAAGAAAATTTATACGACTTTGGAAGAGGTATAACAATGGTTTAGGGCACAAAAATGACTATATTTGGAGAGGAAATCAACCATAACCAAGATCACTATATTGCCTCTAGATTTAGGGAACCCCTCAATGAAATCCATGTAAATATCAATCCAAATCTTTATAGGGATAGGAAAGGGTTTGAGTAACCTAAGAATGAGTGTTATTTTACCATTGTTGTGTTATAGGTATCACATTCAACCACCATCTGTTGAATTGAATTTTTCATTCCCTTTTAAAAGAAGCTGCATCAGGCCCATTCATAAGTTTTGAGAAACCATGAGTGTCTTGTGGATGGAGAAAAATGGAATTCATAAAATATAGCCTATTAAAGATTTGTGCTCTGGGGAAGCACTAGATGGTCCATATATTAAAAATAAGCACCATTTAAGGAATAATTTGGTATAATAGAGGGGTTAGTGGCCAACTATTGAATGATTTGAGATAATGAGGATTCATTTACATACCTCTACTATACAACATCCAAATAAATTTGAAAAGGTATGGAAATAGCTGAAAGGGAAGCTTGGTTCATAAATGTTTGAGATAGAGCATCAACCACAATAGTTCCTTACCATTATTATAACTGATATCATAGTCATAACCCATGAGTTTTATGACCCATTTCTATTATTATGGGGTGGAGACCCATTTTTCCAAGAAATATTTTAGACTCTAGTGATCATTTTTGATGCAAAAATGATTCCCTAGTAGGTATGGCCACCGTTTCTATATTGCATTCAAAATGGCCATCATTTCTTTCTTATAAATAGAGAGTAATAAATTACCCCTAAAAAGGGATTTGATGGTGAATTCAATAGAGATTCCTTCTTGGAGGATAATAACACCAAGTCCATTATCATATGCATCACTCTCGATTGTGAAGGTCTTTGAAAAATCTAGAATGGCTAGAATAGGTGTAGTATACATAGATTATTTTAGTTCTTCAAATACACACTCAATATCTTGTGTCCATGTAAAAAAATAATTTTTAAAAATAGCTATCAATGAAGCTAAAATATTCCCATAGTCGTTAACAAACTTGTGATAGTATCTAGTCAACCCAAAAAACCATAGAGGCTCTTGACTGTCTGAGGATGAGGTCAATTTGTCATAGCATATTTTTTTTAGGATCCACATGAAACCATTGGGATAAAAAAATATTCCCAAAATATTTGACTTTATCCTATCCAAAATCACATTTGGGGTATTTCACATAGAGATGATGATTAGAGATAAGTTACAATATGAGCTCAAGATATTGGAGATGCTTAAACCCTGTTTTACTATAGATGAGGATATCATTGAAGAAGACCATAATCAATTTTTACAAGTAGGGATAGAATATTTTATTCATCAATACCTTAAATGTTAAATATAGTTAGTGAGGCCAAAGGGCATGACTAAAAAATCATAGTGGCCATCATGCATGGAAAAAGTGGTCTTAGGGATATCATCTTTATGAAGCTAGATCTGGTGATATCTACAGAAAAGATCCAACCTAGAGAAAAAATGAGTGCCATGAAGATCATAAATACTATAGATTTGAAAATTATCCTTTATTATGATGTGATTAATTGTACATAATTCAATGTAGAGGTGCCATGAACCATCTTTTTTCCAGACAAGGAAAACTAGGGAAAAATATGGGCTGGTACTAGGGTAAATATTGCATTGCTTCAATAAGTCTTGAATAAGCATCTCAATCTCAGTATTTTAATAAAATGGGTAGTGGCATGAATTAATGTTGGGAGGAACACTTCCAGGAAGGAGATGAATAAAATGGTCCTTTGTCCATGAAGGTTTTAGTCCCACTAGTTTGATAAAGACACCTGCATACCTATGTAAAATGGTTTGTAAATTAGGAGTAGTGGAGACAATTAATGGTTGAATTTTAGTAGAATGGATCTAGGAAATTATGCCATGTAAATTCTTCTTAAGAATATTTTCTATGTGATGTGAATTTATGATGCTAAGATACCCTAGTTGTGAGCCTTTCAATGCGTGTTTTTTCTCATTGTCTTAAAACTACATCTAAGGTTTACAAAAATACCGTAAGATGGGTGAAAGTTTGAATAACCATTGGGTTCCCAATAAAACATCACATCCACCTAAGGGTAAGGAAAACATGTTAGAGAGTAAGTTATAATCTCTAATAGAGATACACACATTGTGGCACTTCCATTTACAAGATAATGTGCCCTCATTGTCAATCATGAATTCAATGTTGAAGCAAGCATGGACAAAATAATCAGTTTATTTGGTAATGTAAGGGTCAATTAAGTTATGAGTAATACCTAAATAAATGAGTATTATGAGAGGGATCTTATTGAAGTAACCCCTGAATCACATGGTTTATGGGGTGGTGCCTCCTATTAAGGCAAAGAGAGAGGTATTTGATTGGTCTTTTTAAGAGTGAAGTTCTATAATTAGTAAAGATTATTCTAGATCATTTGTTGTATCCTAAGCTCCTTCCAAAACTTAAATTTAGGGTAGAGAGTCCATACTTATTAGGTAGAGATTTTGCTCTACACATTGATGTCCTTGAGTGAAATTGTCATCACAATTATAACATAGTCCTTTTTCTCTATGTGTCGAATCTTTCCTTTAGTCAAATTCTTGATAGGAGTGGTTCTAGGGGTTGAAGTTATTTACAATTATTATGCGGTTATATTTTTGAATGGATAAAAATTGGATTTAAATTGTTGTTGATCTATGATCTTATCCTCTACCAACTTAGCCAACCATAAGGCTTCCATCATTATGTTGGTCTGGAACATTTTAACCTCAAATTAAATTTCATCCTTTAGTCTAATAACAAAACAAGTCTTGAAGAATTCATTAGATAATTCTACTATGTGATTGGATAGTTTTTCAAGTTTTGTTTGATATTATCTCATGGTTCCTATTTGGTGAAGTGTAGTGAGTGCTCTAGTGAAGTCATCAAAAGCACTTGGGCCAAAATGATACAAAATGAGGGTGAAAAAATTGGTCCATATGGGTTTATCATGAGCCATAGTATAATAATGATACCATTGAAGGGATTCATGTTGCAAGTGAAATGATGCAAGTGGGACCTTGTTGGCATGAAAATTATTATATAAACTAAAATATTATTCTACCTAATAGATCCATCCAGTCAAGTCTACACCATTGAATCAAGTAAAATCAATATTCAGCCCATGAAAATTACTAGAAGAAGAAAACCCAATGTCTGAAGAGGAATCTATATGTCATTAGTTGTTCAAGGCAATACATTGAAGATTGAGGCTGAGATGTTTTTCATCAAAATATTTGATTTGGGTCTGAGGGCAGCAATTTCATCATCCATTTTTTGCTCATGTGTTGATTAATACCATGACTAGAATAAGATATATATTATTTGAAATGGGTTGGAAAAATAAAGGCAAGACATGTTTAGTAAGATTTTTTTTTAATTTGGGCAAAATATGAAGGGGTGAAGGTAATTTTACTAGATTTTTTGCATAGTGGGAGTATGATTGACAATGGTGAGGGAAATTTTAGAAGCAAAAGTGGAAAAACTAGAAAATTTATCAAATATGGACAAAGAAGAAAATGGAGATGAACATTGTGTAAAAATATCAATGCAAACAAATAAATAAAAGTTATGACAAAACCTGAAAAAAGGGAAAATTGAGATTTTCATAAATTAGGAGTGGAATCGAGATATGGGACCTCAAGGAAGAAAATGTAGAAAATGGAATTTTAAGTGTTTAAATAAATTTTTAGGATCAATAGAGCTACAAATGGAGAGATATGGAAAAAAATGAATGTTTGGTTGTAAGTTAGATTCTTTTGATACTTTGTTGATAGTTTTTTGAAACTAATAGGATGACTATTTTCTAGTTTATAGTTTCTATCAACTCTCTAAATGCAATTCCTATGAGAGTCTTTTGATACTCTAATGGAAATATTTTGAAACTAATAAAAATGGGTCCCAAGTTTCAATGGCTACCTAAGGTTTTAAAGATATCTCTCTAGCCACCAATTCCATCTAAGTGAGTACCACTCTCCAAAACATTTCTAGCCATGAATTTACCCCTAAGTGATAGCTCTTCATTTTCCTCATGGGTGGGAACTACTCAATCAAGAAGGGGCCATTATCTATTTTTTTGGTAGGTCCTCTCAATGGACCAGCTACTTTGGGGTTTCTATGGTACTCCTCATAATGAGTTTTAGGGATTTCACCCAAGCACTTCCCATAGTTATGAAGACATGTTTTTACCCTGATCCAAAATAGATTATTAGCATATAAAAAATACTTAAATGAATTATTCAGTAGAATAGAGTTTAGACTTTTTGAAAAAAAATTGCCCTGGAAAGTGCTTTGATACTAGATGAGAGGATCCTTCCTGAACAAGTTAGTAGATAATTGTAAATACACTAAATAAACTATGAAAATTAGTAATATATTAACTCAAATAAGTAGAACTAAACTATAATAGTTGAATTATAGAATCATTGGCCTCTTCGAGGGGGAAACCTCCTTTGAGGAAGATCAATTCAATATAATTCATGGATGCCTTCATTGGCCTTAGCACTTACTTATATACTAAGTCTAATCTAAGTAACTACTACTTGCCATGAATGTGGGATGAAAAAAATACTCACAGGATTACTTACAAAACATATGCATCCATAGCAATTAATATACTAATAAATTAAAAAGAAGTGGTAGCGTGGGTTCTTAAAATTATGATTGTACATGATAAAACCCCTATTGTTGTGGACACTACATACATTTACCCCAATGCTAGGGGTCTCAGATCACATGTAGTTATGCATTAGGAAACATGCATAATCAACATACATGGTATGATATAATGAGTTTCACTTAGGCCTTTATTTGATCAAGCATGTAAGTCTAGATGTGATAACTAAGTAATATTGTAATACCTCATTTTTCATAGTGATTATCTTGACAAAGATGACTAAGCAACCATGTCTTATATGTTTTAATTTTTTAATTATACTATTAAGTCATGGCTAATGGAGATGTGTAAGGATTTTTGAAAGATTTTTATGTGTTGGGAACCATGAGAAATACCTATTATCAATCATGTTTTGGATTGATTACTTTTCAAAGTATGATGCTTACATTCCAATTATGTAATGTCGATTTATTAAATTTAATCATGTCTATGAGATATATTAACTTAAATCATGTTTGAATTATTGTTCCTAATATTATTAATGGATAATTATTTATGTATTGGATCATATGAATTATCTACACGGATGTTGATATTCCTTGGATATTTAGCTATGGTTAACTAATTGAGTGACATGTTTCATTAAATTTTATAGCCTCAGCTATTAGACTAAAGTAATTTGATGTATGAATAGAGTGTTGAGGAATAAGAAAAGGGCCAATGAAGTAAAAATACTATGCGAAGCATGTTTATATTACTGAAATAACTTTAACCCTTTCTAGACTTGTGCTAAGTAATCAATTTCCTAGTCTACCCCCTTGACGTATAGTTTGACTAGGTGGCTAGAATTTAAGGTCATTTGGTCAAACTTGTTTTATCTTAACCTAAATATCTTTCAACCAATGCCTAGAATGTATATTAGTTGATTATTATATCTTATTTTGATTGACTTAGACTAAAATTAAGTGGGAAAAAGAGGTAATTGAATCTAAAAAACAACCATAAAATCCTACAAGAGCCACCATGTACCTTAATTAAACATAAAAAACAATATCACTTAATGAGGGATGAGCTATCAAGTGGTAGGTGGTTGGTTTATTATAGAATGGCTATTTATAAGAGTCAAGCTCCCTTGATTAATTTGGCAAATTTAAAAAGAGTTAGACATAGAATATGATCAAAAGAAGCATCATATATTTTATCCTATTAGGAGAGCTAAGTCTAGATAGCTAGAGGATAGTGTATAGGTGGCCTAAAGCTTGATAGGTGTGCTTTCTTGTAACTCTTGTTTTCTAATATTCATTTTTAATGAAATGATATATTCTTTGTTTTTTATTCTTAATTTTAGGGGAATAAGATCACTTGGTTTATTCCACTTATTTTTTAATGGTTGAGCATTGGTTGCCTTATAGTGGTTTCCTATTTGAGGTCCTGGGAGAGGTTATTCCTCCTTAATTGAATGAAATGATTTTTTCCTTCTTGTGTGAATATATTTAGGCTCTTATGAAACCAAGTGGAGACGGTTTGTGAGAAACATTCTCATGTTGATAGAAAATCAAATGCCTCCTATGATGAGCACTGTGGAAGATTGTTTAATCCTCTTATGAATGTCCTAACAGTAACATGTCAAATTCCTCATGTGTTGGGCATGGTGGTAGGTGGTTTTACCTTTAATTATATATCATAGTGGTAGATGTTGAAGTCCTATGTTGGGCATGGTGGTAGGTTGTTCAACTCTACCATGATCATTGGAAGTAATTAATAGAGCAAAACACACTTTTGTTACTGTAATATTTTGGTGTCATTTTTATGCCATGAAATCTTTCCTAATAGTTTTATAATTTTGAAGGCATAGATTCAATTGTATGACCATTTAAATGCTTATTTTATTTGTAACTGGGAGTGAGAGTCTCTTTGGGTAGAATGAAAAATAGGACTATAAGTGTTGTATGGTATTTCTTTAGTGTTAAAATACCATTTCTTAGATATCCGCCCTTGCCTTTACCTGGTGATATAAACATGCTCAAAGATGGGAATCTCAAGCTTGGAAGTGTTTAGAGCAAAATATTGATGATGAAAAAAGGTTGGGTGGTGAACATTCCATATAATGGCTATCATATGCTTCAGAGTGGATGTCAAATGTCATTGAAGAATGTTTAGCTCTTCTATGATTAATAATAAATAAATATCTTTCATTTGTTTTAAAATATGAATGAATGTTTTTTACTAATAATGATGTAGAGGCTAGCCTACTTGTAGTATTCTTATTAAAGAAAGAGTTTGGGTGATAATCCAACTATGGAATAAGACATGATTTTATTTATTAAAACCTAATTGTCTATTTGAGATGTAAATTGATTATGAATTATTGATTTTAGGATATTTGGAAGATTCATGTATGTATCAAAGTATTTAGCCTTTGAGGCACTATGAAATGAATAAACAAATTGATTTACTTACTTATATTAAGTGAATGATATGTTAAGCATTATGTATCTCTATTTATTTAAATAATAAGGGAATTAAAATTATCAAAAAATAAGGGAAACTTAGATAAATATCTATGACATTGTTATTAGGAACAACAATTTATCCTATTGAAAAAAATAAACACTAAAGCTTTTTGATATAATTATGTTAGTAATGAATAAAGACTTGTGTCTTTGTGTTACAACTTTTTAGAAAAAAATGACTCATAACTAGTTATGACTATTTACATTCAAAATCTTGGGAAGGATTTTTATTGTAAGGTAAATATCCATTTTGCTTTATGGATTCACTAATAAATGACTATGAGATATTTGATTAAAGGTTTGATAATAAACGTCTCTTTATTAAGCACATGTCTCTCCTTTTTAAATTGATTGTTATTTAATGATTGAATCATGATTGTGCTAGGATGAGTTAAACACATTTTATGAAGCTACGGATTGTTATTTAATTAACATTTGATATAGATGATTTAATGTTTGATGTTGTTATGGATTTGATGCATGCCTTGTGAAAGAAATCACTGAGGCTTTTATAATTGTATTATTTCATGTTTTATGCTTTCACAATAACTATGTCATTTAATAAAACTGATGATGTTTTATTAAGCTTATATTTTTAGTGTGGTTTTTTTAGACACCTAATTCTCGCCACAATTGGATTTTGACTAGAATGCAAATTGATTTGTTCCAAACAATGCAAATTAAGCGTAAGAATCACTAAACATCCTAAATTTGGTTATGCATAATTCATAAATGCTCAACATCATGTTGAGGCATCCCTATTTGGGGTAATATACTATATTCAATAGTAACCTCTCATAGATTCATCCCTAATCACCTTATGACATAAAAATGATCAATTTGGCCTATTGACCCATTAAGCGAGGCACTTGATCAAATATTGAAATAGAAAAAACACTAATAAAAATCAATCATTTATTTAAATAAGATTAAATTCTTAGTTGAAATATCCATTTGAAATTAATAAATATCTAAAAATGGAAATTCCAAAAATAAAAATATCAAGCCTTTTCATCATTGCCTTTATGAATTATCAAGCTCTTTGAAAATATCCCAAACTATCTAATTTGAGAGTCATGCCTAGTAATTGAAAATAATATTTACATGACAAATTTTAACTCAAATAGAGTTACTCTTAACTCACCTAGGGTTATTTTGAACCCATTCCATGTTTAAAATCAACCTTAACTCACATTAGGTGAGAGTTAATTCTTGAGGCTATAAATACAAGGCCATACTCCATTTCTAAGCTTGGATATTATAGAGTTATTATGCAGGATTTACTTCAAAAGCCTCATGAAAGTAATGTTGCCATGCCCAAATATTAAGACAACAATCAAAAAGAAGGGGCCAAGGAAAGGTAAATCTAACAAAGCCCCATTGATGACTATTTCATAATGCACAAGCTGAGCAAGCCATTTGGAGCTCCAAGGAATGTAAAAGAAGGTGTTTTTTAATATTTTAGTTGTGTTTTCATATGCTTGATTGTTACCTATGCTCTCCTTAGTGTCAAGGCTAGAGGTTTTATAATTTTAGAGTGTTGTTTTGAGTTTTATTTCTTGTAGTAACACAATACTAACTTCCCCTCTATGTATTCATTGTCCACATGTTGGCAGATCTGGTGGGATGAAACATCCCATATATCCAAAAATATTCAAGTTTTAACTTCATTTTCTATGTCTTTCTATTTTAATCAAGTTAAAGGTTTCAAGGATTGATGTTGATTTTTGATTTTATGTTATAGGGATTGACACTGATTTAATATAATGATGTTGATTTAGGGAATTGACCATGATCCCTATGTGAAAAATAAAGCATGATAAAAAACATAGATAATAGTGGTTTTATTTGTTTTTTCTAGTTGTCATTTTATGTTATAGGATCTGTATACTATTTATCTGACCCATTTCTTGTAGGATCTAGTGAGGTGTTTAGGTTTTTAAGCTCATTTATTAACCATTTTTCTATTAAAACAACCAATGTTTTTTTGTGTTTTAGAGGAAGCATTGATGATTTGATGAATTGATGATGATTTATGTGGATCAACATCAATTTATATGGATCAACATTGATCTCTATGAATTTACATTCATCTATGTGGATTGCTGATAGTCTTTGACACAAATAATCATAAAGAAATGAGAGTTAATTTGGAAATCTTGTTTTCTCACTTAACTTTGGGATTCTAAGCATGAAAACTCTATAACAATTTGTAGGTCCTGAGGTGGAAAAAAATTAATGTTTAAGCATGTTTAAATCTTACACATATTATATTTGGTGCTTAAAATGAACTTATTTAAATTATTACGTTAGTTTTTTTTTATGTTTTTGCAATTTTTTTAACAATAAATGCCAATGAGATAAAAATTCATAACATAATTCATTTTAGTGATATAAAATAAATTCTCACATTAGTTACATACTCATAGTAGTTTCATTTTTTTAATTGAAATTGTTCGTTTATCAAGATGAGTGATGCATATATGCTCTCCCCCTATCTGCTTTAGAGAACTCAGGGGATAAATAATGTTCACTATTTACCTTTGTCTCTTTAGTCCAAAAGCATGGAAGAAAATATGTTAATGCTCTCCCCAAATTTGAAATATTTGGGTGACCCCAAAATTACCCTAAATTCCTTCCACTTGTATTTATTTCATGCATTCTGGCTTGTGGGTAGGATTTCATCACCTCCTCACAAGTATCTAGGGAAGAATTGACATAGGAATTCATCTCTTAGAATCATATCCATCCCACTCCAGAATGAGGTATATAAATTGAGGGTGAATCTTTGGAATGCTTATTTTTAGTGGTTAAAAGAAGATTCATTAGTGTTACTTAGCCTCAGGATGTAGGGGCAACTCAGACATCACACTACACTAAGAAATTAATGTATTTTATGGTTGTGAAAATGACTAGACCTTTTCACAACAAGATAGTTAATGTAAATCAAAATGACATTATTTTGACCTAGTATTTTCTAAACATATGAGACCATATAGAAATGAATGGAAATCAATATTTTAGATAACCCCACTTGTTTTGAAAATAGTGTTGATCCAAGGAAAGTAGCCCAAAGTTATATGTTTTCATACAAACTCTTGAGAGAAGAAAGGGCCTAAAACCCCTACCTTTCATGTGAGTTTACTTTTTAGATTAATAATTTAAAATCCTCTCAAAAGTAATTATATAGAGGGAATTTAATAGTACAATGCAACCTTGTCAGTTTTAGGATTAGGATGTTACACTTAGGTGTTTTCATCATTTTATTCTTTTTAATTACATTGTATTATGTCCAAACTATTTGTTTATCATATCACATCAAAAAATAATTATTTTTTATGCATCACTCCTTTATTTTAAGAGGCATTATTCCATCCACTTGAATCACACATTTTAATTAAACTTTTGTTAAGCTTTTATGTGTGTATTTCACTTACTTGAAAAGGGTGTCATTACACTACCAAATTCATTTCAAATCTTGTGCCTTAAATTTATTTGAAACAAAAAATTTGTCATACCTTTAAAGTAAAAATAGAATCATTATGATACCAAAATAATTTATAATACTTATTGCCTTATGTCCAAGATTCCATTTTTGGAAACCCATGTGCCTTTTGGATCTATGCTTAGTACCATCATGCCATTTGTTCTTGTCTAGATTGTTGTCTATTTTAAAGAAGCCTAGTTTTCTAAATCAAGTTTAAAATTAGCCTTGACAAATTCAAATCCAAACATTATTTTATTTTTTCATATGCCTCATGTAATTTTGGCTTTGACATCAATATTTCAATTTTTAGTTGTGTAACTTAGGTCAATTCTTAACTCAATTTGAAAAACTATTCTTGTGACTAGATTTGGGGAAGTATTCTATCTTCCATGTGCCTATTATTTCATGTCTTTTTCCAAATGATCAAATTTTTATTTTATAAAATCTAAATGCGTAGTTTGTGTCAAAATGATTCAATTTTTTTACATTAAATATCTTGCCTTTTAGACCTTATTTTGTTTAAAGTATAGATTTTGTGTGTTTTCTAAAAAGACCTAACAATAACTCTTTTGAGTTAAAATTTTGTGCCTTATTTTCTAAAATACCTAGCAACCTTTGTTTATTTAGACCTAGTTGAGACTTGTTTGAAACACTTTATTCCTAACTTTAGAATTTTAATTTTATTTCATCCACTTGACCCTTTAATGTAAGACATTTGACATTTGAAGTTTGATTTTTTTAGACCATGTTTTGGTACAAAATGTTTGGAGATACAAATCCATCCTCTGACCTAGTTAGACCAAGTTTGGACCATTTTTCATTTAGACCTTATTTTTTAGTGTTTATATAACTATAGGCATCTTTTGTAGAATGTTTATTATCAATTTATATATGTCTTATTACACTCATATTGGAGCCATGTACAATCCAAGTTATGATGATGTGGTTGCATAAAATGAATTTATTCAAGACCCCTATGGTGATGATGTAGTTTATGAGATGGATCCTTATCCTCCTTACAATAATCAATCTGAGGGACAAATCCAAGAAATTTTATCCCATTATTTAGTTAACACACTTCCATATTTAGAGTAGGACCAAGAACAAACTACATAGTAGCTTGTTAGCATACCATCAATTATAAAACAAGTTTAATAACAAATATATTACATTAGTATTCCATAAACATATGATACTTAATTATTTTATTATCACTTTATTTAAAATAATGAAGAAGTTTTAGTAAGATATATGGAGGTAGGGGAAAAGTTTCTAGCAAACTTTCCCAATGAAAATTTTCCTAACCTAGCTAGAGTACCTTTTAACATATCGTATAATCAAATAATTAAACAAGCCTCTTCTAACAATCCTCAAAATATCATAATGATGTTGTATCAAAAATTGAATATACTTATCATAGGAAAGGGCCTCATGGAGGATACCTTTATACAAATGCAAATAGCATATCAAATTTATTTTAACTTAGTGCATAACTTTAATAACATGGAATTGACAAATGCTCCACTCATCGATCTAGTTCCTTCAATAAGAGTATTAATCAAATTGATAGGCTAAGATAATTTGGGTATAGACCCATTTGTGAAAATCACTTTGGTTGGTGACTTGTTCAATCTCCCAACTATAAAATAAGGGTCTATTGATTCTATATAGAATATTGTTCCAAACATAATGGATCATATGAAAATTCCATAAAATCTAGGACAAATTGGTTTAGCTACACCAAAAAATAATCCACAAGTTCCCTTAGTTAACACCAAAATTGGTTCACAATAATAGGGTGAAGAATTATTACATCCAAACTACAACCAACTACCTATAATCCTCAACCAATTGCTTATTCAGGCATATAACTACATGAATTAAGTAATAAAGTGTCAAAGAGTGTTTTATATTAAAAAAACATGAAAAATGTTACTCCACCTCAATAGGTGATGACTAACATTCCACAACAACATGCATGGTCTAGTATATAATTAAAATAGAGGTAGATCATTATACCACTTCAAGTGGGTGCAAAAAATGTTACACATCAATAGGTATTGAAAAGTATACCTCAATAGTCCTAGAACAACATGCCTTTACAACCATAAACAATGTCTAATCAATAACATGTGTACATTGGTCAAATAAAATTTCTAAACATACAACAAGTATGTATTTCACTATAGGTGTTCACATTAAAAAGAGGTATCAATGTTAAAAAATTACAAATTATGCATCAATTACCATTTGTTCCAAACATACCATAAATACAATGATAGAGCCTTGGTCCACAACAAGTTTCCCTTATTCAACTAGGTTTGACTAGTCGGTAGCAAGTCCCTACTCAACCTCAATAGGTGTATTAGTTTACCAAGAGCCATATCATTCCATCTTAGACAAAATTACATTAAAATAAGGCTTATATATCAAATCCAAACTAGAATATCTCTCCATAATGTATATAATTCCAAAAATCACATCCCAATCTATAGGCACATATTCCTAGTTAGTTCATTTAAAACACCATTGCATAAAAAATCATTCTTCAATTATACCTTAGTCAAGGTAATCCACCATTGATAACCTACACTCCACTCAAGCCAATGTTCCATCTAGTTTATTGGAATAAGAACTACAAAAAATAAAAGATACAATTACTTCCATTCAATCAGGGAAATAAACCAAGAATTTTAAGTTAGATGACATGTGTTCTTAGGTTGGAGTATTTTTAGATACCATTTACTCTAAGGTAAAAACAAATAAATTTTGATATATATAAGGTTAAAAGACAACCTAATGCCCATTTGATAGAATTCATTGTTGCTTGCTAGATGGTGGCTTAGAACAACATATACCTCATATTGTTGTTTCTTTCAAGTATAGTAGGATAGGCTTTAGAGTGGTTCCTAAAATTAACAAAGAATTTGACATCTAAATTTGATGACTTTTTAGACAAGTTTGTGCAATATTTCTCCTACAATATCAAACATGAGATTTTGTTAGTAGATTTGACTCAAGCTAAATAGAAAGTTTGTGATTTTTTCTCAAGATATCTATAGCAATGGAGAGCATTTGTTAGTCAATTCACTCATAGCTTACTAAAAAAACATTTAGCCACTGTGTTTAATAAAAAAATGCACAGTGAGATATCCTATCATCTAGAGATACGATGTGTAGATACATTCAAAGAGATTATTTACAAAGGTTTGATAATTATAAAGGACCTTATTAATAAATGGATTATCAAGTTAATCTTATCAAACCTAAACTAGAACTAAAACCAAGGAAAAAGCCATAATCAAAACCAAAACTAAGTCCAAGCACAAACATCATCACCAACCTAGGCCAGTAATTATGAAAACTTTAAGCAATTAAAGTAAAATGATAATTTTATTGTAAATGGAATAATTGAGTCACATCATGTCCAAATGGTGTGAACACCATCTTCTTAAATACTTTTTCAAATACAATTTAATCCTTATCAATAGCCCATTCAATAAATAAAATCTTTGTAGTAGCCTAGAATAGCTTAATAAATGCATCAACCATTACCTTTGAAAACACCTCCTTCAAGGATAAATGTGCCTACTCATCATGTCTTCAATATTCTTGGGTAACCTATTTATTCCATGTTTCTCAATCTAGCCACAACTAACATGATTAGTTATCTGACATTGAAACACTAATTTGAGGGTATTTCATATCCAAACTGGTATAACAAAATGAATTCTATGAATACCATCATCTTTAGGGACATAATTTATTATATTGTGTGAAAATAAAACACCTCATTTAAAATATGTTGGAAGACAAATAAATTATGTTGGATAATAGAGCATCTACATCTAATCAAAACTTGGGTATCTATCAAAACCCTTTTCTACAACATAATAATAACAACCACCGATAGAAAAAATAAAGGCCAAAATAATATCAACAATATAAATACTAAAAGTAATAACAACATAAATTAAATGGAAGTAACTAAGGCCAACATTATTCTAATACCTAATAGACTTACCACGTAGTTACACATGACTAAAACAAAGTTATAGGTCATATTATGGAAGCCACATTTCCATGATCACTATTAATCTAAGACCAAGTGACAAGAAAATAAGTCCATTGATAAAAAATTCCAATCAACCCATTTATTATAGTCATTTTTCTTTGACATAGGACCACATACAAGTACACCAGTAAGTAGGTATTACTACTTGTAGACCTTATATCGATAACTCATAATTTCCCTCAGACCACAGACAAGTGTAATGACAACTATTACTTATCCTATATGAACACTTGACATAATAATTTTATATAAATAATGTCCCCATATATAATCTTTATTGTGCACTCATAACTAGGCAATCAAGGATTACCATTCGTGACCCATAGCCACCTACCACTAAACCCATCCAACCCACTGTCCTAGCTAGGAACAAGCCATATATCATTATGAGGGAAAATAAGTTAAATATTATAGAATAACTTCAGAATATGCCCACAAAAATATCCATTTTAGATTTTGTATGTACATCTACTATCCATAAAAACATCTTCACAAAATTCCTTGTCCAATCCTAAGTTCCCAATGACATAAACCCAGACAAATTCTAAGCTTTGGTTAGACACATTGTCCTAAGACAATATTTGATTTTTGACCAAATTTATATGTCATCCCATGGCCCTCTCCATAAAAATTTGTTGTATATTGATTTTATCGTCATGTGGCACAAAGTGAAGCATGTTCTCGTAGATAATGGATTAGGCTTGAATATTGTGTCTCTAAAGCTCATCAAGCATATATGATACATAATAACTGATATATAGCTATAAATAATTGTTATCAAGGCCTAAGACAATGGATTTTAAGAATCATAAGGAAATATAATCTTACTAATTATTTTTGGACCCTTCACCCATGATACACTTTGACATGTGTTATAACTAGACCTATCATATAATTTTCTCTTAGGTAGACATTGGATACATGAAATTCATGCAATCTCATCAATATTGCACTAGTGTCTCAAGTTCTCTCACTTAGGTATGGAGGTCACCATTAATGGATATTTTTAACCTTATAAACATTACAAGTATTTGGAGGTTGAGTAAAAAAGTTATAACTACCATTTTGACCTAGATCTAGTTCATAAAAAGGATAAATGGAAATAAATAATTATTGACTTTCAAGAATCCAATTTCATATACCTAGATACCTTTAATTCATCTTCACATATGCCACCTCCTTAATTGTATAATCATTTTACCATCTATACTAATGGCCTAGGAGAGTATCTAAATCATGATACATTTCACATTTCCAAGCTTCTATAAAACCCCAATTACTATGGAAGATCTAAAGCTAATCCACCTTGTATAGAATGGAAATGAAAGGGAAAGGGAAAAATTAATAGTCCACCTCCTATAATTTTTACACTATAAATTAACCAAGAAGAGGACCCACTTACCAATGATGAAACCTAGTTATACACTGACAAGTTAGCTGATTGCTACAAAAATTCCAAATATCCTATCCCTAACCAGATCATGAAAAAAAAATCCTATGAAGGAGTAGGTCTTGGGAAAAATAAATAAGGTACACTTGATCCAATCTTTATAACTTGATATAAAGGAACCTATGGTCTTATATTTAAACTACCTAGGGGTGACCGCATGTATATCATTCATTTTCTAATGCTAATGACTAGTGACAATGATGCTAGTAGTGAAGTAGAGTTTGATCACAAAATTTACGAAGACCTTACCAATACCAATATATTTTATTATTATGACATTTATACTATTACCATAATTATTCACAATAATCCACTTCCTCTTTATCACCCTCAACTTATAGCCTAGGACCAACAAGAATCCATAGTGCTTGTAGATGAGTTTAAGAGGGATGAGGCCATTTGTAAATTTTTAGACCTAAGATATGATGTTCCATTGGAAGACCAAAAATAAGGTTTCTTAATAAAATTAGATCCAATAACCTATTTTGGAAAATGGGTGAACACCCTTAGCCATAAACAAATAATTAAAACATTAAGGTCCCAAAGTGAAAAACTCTTTGAGTTGCTTTTGAACCAGGGTAAAAGTAAAGAGAAAGGTTAGTATTCTAGTGAAAACCTATTTTAGGTACCTATAAATGGGGGTGTTCATTTTTCTCAAACATATATTAGGATACCACCAATGATGTACTTACCTTTGGTTTTGAGTTTAATTCTAAATAGAATCATAACTTTTACCTAATTATCCAAGAGTTTCCAATGATTTTTGTAACATGG